>VDFB02275616.1:0-29944 GCA_007258455.2 Sequoia sempervirens
GCTCATCTCTAATTTAAGTTTATCTTTTCACTGACGATCCGTGATGAGCAATAAGAACAAAAGATTGGGGCATCACTCATCTCTAATACAACTTTGAAGGCTCAAAAGCCATTAGCAAGGGAAAACATCAATCCATCGCTCGTCACTAATTCAAGGTGTGAACCAATGAATAAATTAGCGATGAGTGATATAGCTATGAGGTCCATCGAGACATAAGTGGGAACCTTTTAAGCACGTGCTCATTTTTTGTTCTAAAAGAGTGGACTTCTCTAGGATGATATGAGAATAGTAGGCTCAAGACTTCTGAATCATGTAATACAAAGGATGTAAAAGTTAGGAAATTCAAACCTAGACACGAGAAGGGCTAGTCACATGATGAAATTGAATGAACATAAAATAATATTTTTTGTGACCGACAATAGGAAATACCAGTAAATAATAGAATAGAATTCCACACAACTAAAATGAACAAAACACTAAACCTCATATAAGAACCCTACAAAAAATGTAACAAAGTTTTGTAGGTAAAATTTCTTATGGTTTTAATATGAGCACTCTAGATCTTGCAAAATTAGAATGTGTCGTTAGTGGCTCTTTCTGGGGACGACTGTTCCTTAGTGAAAAAAGTGAGAATTTAGATCCTCTGGAGAAGCAGACCAGGTGCCTATTCCATTAGGCAACATATTCAAAAGGTCATCTCTGCCCCCAACTACTTTGGCCTGACAAGTCAAACCATATCTGATGGCCCAAGGCCACCAAAATTGTAGGCATTTTCTTACCTTTATCATAGACAAAGTTTTCATCACAACTCATTGGATACAATTTGAAGACATTACTGGAATATTCCAGATTAAACATGTTGGCATCTCTAAATAACTTAGCAAGTACAACATTATTAACAAATTCATAACCACCCTACATATGAGAATCAAGCATATCCTTAAAATACTGATTATTATGTGGCAATGAATCATAAATTTTTTCATTCAAAATATTGTAAAGTTGAAAACAACTTTCCTTAATGTTTTTCTCATTACCATACTGCAAGAAAATTCCATCCACCAGAAAAATATGGCACTCATACTCTGCCACATAGCTGGGATTATCAAGCTTAATCTGATTAGTAGTTTTCATGCCAAAGGTAAAATGATTACAAGGACCAATTAAAAATATTATGCACATCATACAAACTATCTCCAAGTGTATGTAAAGAAATACACTCATACATTGGCACATCCCGTAACAATGCCTCAACATATTGGTGTAGAGAATCATCAAGAATCTCTACCCTATCCTTATTCTTACTCACTCTGATACTTTCTGAACATATCATGCTAACATTTTCAGCATTCACATCTTGTTCAAAAGTGAGTAATTCTTGTTCCAAAAGATAATCTATTTTTCCTTTTAAATCAACCCCTATATCCATATAAAAGAATTCATAACTAGGCTCATCAAAATTAGGAAACAGATAATTATCCAAATCTACAATAAAATTTTCAAAATATTGCTTATAAACTTCATGGTTATTTTCTATTCTTAACTCATCAACACAAGTTTCTGAACTTGAATCAGTCTGCATACTTTCATGCTCATCATATAATGCATCATTACAATAAAAGGGCTGCTTGTCTTAATCCATGTTACCATCATGTTGACCAATTGGTTCATAATTGGAAGTAACATCCGATACCCTTGTTTCATATCTTTCATAATAAAGACTATCATTATTTTCAAAATCAATATGAAGATTACACAATAGATGAGGGTTATTCATATGTGCACATTTTTGATATTCAGTGGTTAAAAAATTTGAAATTTGTTCACTATTTAATAGACCACAATCATGATCCATTCTTTCAACTATTTCTCTCTCTTGACATCCAGTAGAAAAATATGCCAAGTACCAAGTTTTAAGTCAGGACATACTAAGATATTACCGCTATCAAAATCTAGAAACTCCATAGACTGGGTTTTATCATTGAATTGATCATTTATATATTTGTGAAAGTAAAGAGAAGCATTTTAACTATTATGGACATCGGTGGTTAAGATTGTAACACTCTTAACTTCTTCCTTCTCAGACATGAACTTGTTTGTATCTGAAACTACATGTATTTGATCTTTTGTACTCACACAACTATTGATTTCCTCAACATGCTTACCCACAACTGAAGACAACAACCTTTGGAGATATTCATTCCTCAATTTTTCCATATTATCTAAAAATGTGGAAGCCATTTGCATACTCAATGTTTGAATATCCTTAATCAGTGTACTAGATCCCTCCTCAAAAGCTTCAAAATACAAATGAATGCAATCTGATGTACTAGGTCTGAAATTTTTAGGGATTTGTGAAAGAGAAATAACAAATTTGTGACTAAAAGCAACACTTGACTCTTCATCTTGTTTCTTAAGATGTTTTAACTTTGTGACAAGATCAAAGGGTTCTTTTGCAAATTCTTCTCTTTAAGCATCCACTAGTTTATCCCAGGAGGAAAAGGATTTCTGAGGGAAGATTAAGTACCAATCCCTAGCTTTAGATTTTAGAGATCTGACAAAAAATCTCATCCACATATATTGATCTCCAAATGAATGTTTCACCATGAAACTATAGAAAATTTGGACATGTGCATCTCCTTCACACGCATTGCATCCATTAAACCTAAGCATCTGCTTATAGACACGAGATGACATACTTTTAACCTTATAATCAGTCCATGACAAGTCTAATTGGTCATATAATGAATCAAGAGAATTGACAAAAGGTGCAGTAACTTGACTAGCAGATCTAGTATGATTATCTCTTAATTGGGCTTGCATAGCCATCAGGTTCCTTTTGTTCAACTCTTTAACTCCCCTTTTGAGCACAACTTTCCATTCTGACCTTATCTTGGGCTTATTCAGACTTAGGTTCATGCACTTTGGGGTTTCAACTACTTGAGGATTATCAAACTTGTGAAGCTTCTTGACAATATGCATCCAAGTTTCTAGTGGTGTGATTATTTCTCTTTGATAATCCATGGATGTATGCATATCTGGTTTTAACTAATGGTGCACAATCACAACTATGAAAATATGAAGGATCACTAAGATAGTTGCTAATATGATGGTAATTTGGGCCTTTAACATGTGATAATGCAAATGGATAGTAATCCTTAAGATATAAAACTTCATTCGAACCATCAATATTAGCCAGTTTATTAATTCTTAGACAATTTTTTTGAATGGAACTATAATAGCATTCAATATGATAGGTTCAACAAACGAAAGTAGGTAGAGAACCATGTATCTTCACACCTCCAGTTGCTACAACTTTGAATAGACCACTTTCAGGTTACTATAAAAAATAATAGCCCTTCATGTGTACAAATTATAGAGTAGAGTTGCCACCTCTTTAGCAAGAGGAAAACCTTTGAAGCAAGGGTATCTTTCTCTGAGTTTTTCTAGCAGAGTCACTTCACAATATTTTAAATTTGGGGCTGCTATGAATCAATTTGTAGATCTAGAACTTCTTCAAAATTTGAACCAGATGTTCGTTTATTCTTTTTGACTCTTTTAAATGGTCTTCAACACACTGGCATCAAAGATGCAAAGGTGTCCCCAACGGAGTGACCATTTCTGTTGGTTATTTTTTTAGAACCAAACTTAATCTTAGTCCTAACCTATGAGCTTGCCACAACCCAATTATTAGGTAGGTTGAGGATTGGCCAACACCTAAGTAGAATAAGTAATACTTTACTTCTTCTCTTCGGGCTCTGTGAGATCCAAGGAGGGTAATCCCACACATACTCATAATATTTCATACTTGGTCAAGAGTATTTCTTCACACAAATGCACTATCTCATGAAAATCACCTTATCAAAAGTTTGACAAACGTCAAATAGAAGTGTTATTTATTTCAAGGAGTGCACTTTAATACTTAGAGTTGGGATAATGTAGTTTAATGTATTTTGTGAGTCATTTTTATCTTCAATCCTAGGCCCAATTCAATACTAGCTCAATCTACTATAAGATAAACTAATAAAACAATGAGTGCTTTATTTAAGGGAGAAAGAGTCACAACTAGTAAT
The DNA here is from genome assembly GCA_007258455.2 of Sequoia sempervirens. NCBI lineage: Eukaryota > Viridiplantae > Streptophyta > Pinopsida > Cupressales > Cupressaceae > Sequoia > Sequoia sempervirens. The sequence continues at coordinate 4,074 of VDFB02275616.1, forward strand.
CAATCGATAATACAATTTTGATTGAATTTCAAAAATAAATGGACCATTAGAATGTTACTTTGTATCATTTAACTCACTGTGTCTGCAAAATATCACTTCCTTACTGAATCCTATATCCTTTTCTTACAAACTAATGAGCTCATTTTAGCGTTTAATCATTTCATTGAATTGAAGCATAAAACAAATTCACCCATTTCTGTGCAAATGACAAAAAGATAAATGAAACTATCATTAACAACTTCATTCATAGCTTGAAAGAAAAAACATAGGAGAGCAACATTTTGAAACTATAATTCTTCTTTATTTATGATATTTCCTTGTAAAACCATATTTAAGATTCGTATACACTATAAATTTCATCTTAAACTTACTTTTGATATATTTACTACAATATCCTTCTATATTCTATTATGCTTTTAGTGTAGTGTCCCTCTGGTTCGACCGTCTTTGGTTTCTGAGTAAGTTTACTTTTTGGCGAATTTGAGTACCATTAGAAAATAAACTAAGTGTGAGACCACTCCTCATCATCATGCCCACATAAGATGATTGCTTATGTGTAAATTTATACCATATTTAGAACATAGTTAGTCACTTATCGGGGTCAAGGATCGTCGGGTTATTGACTATAAACTTGTTTGAATGATCTTTATTTGGGTATAGAATACTTACGTACCCTATCATTGCAGATTGATTTTAGGAATCCATAATAAATTACTCATATTTTATGTATTAAGAAATTACAAAGTAATATGTTTTAGATGACTAATTCTCTTTTAATTGATTCCAATTTGACTTGATAATATAGTTGATTTATATAGCTAAGAATTTTAATTCTACAATACTAATACATGTTCTAATTAAAATAATAATAAAATAAAATAAAAAATAATAACAATCATATAGTTGTTTGATTTTAAAAATAAATAGATTATATTAAAAGAGAATTTGAATACTTACCTCCATAATTATTAAATGGGGATTATAATAATGTGAATATTTGTGTTATTTAAAAAAAAAAAAAATTGTTAACAATAATTGGTGGAGAATAATTTAGGAGTAAATTAAATACCATAGTTAAAAAAAAGGTAACATTTGGGAATTTAATAGGTGATCATGGTTAAAAGAATTCCTTGGCTTCATGTGTCCTCATGCTGTTGTATGTTGCACAAATGTCTTCTAACATGGAAAAAATTACTTTACACCTATCAATTTCATTTGCTGAAAGTTTCTAAAGCTTTTCGATTTTCTCACATCTGAAAAGTTGGCTTTTACGGAAAGTTACCAAGGGCTTCTGCGAATTTTTTGTGCCCTCTTCTCCGCTATCGTCACAACTTTGTGGGGAAAACTCTCCACACAATAGGCGACCCTATTCTTGCATATTGTGAGTGGATGCTCTTCTATTCTTTTCCGTGAGTTGTTTCTCTTGCCATTTGAATTTCTTATTGGGTATTGAATACTTCATTTTGGTTTCAATGAAGTTGTAATGCAGCTAGAAAATTGATGAAATAGTCTTGTTAGCTATTTTGTTGCTTGCCCTAAATATTCCCCAAAATTGACTGTAATATGTCTGTGCGTCTCAACTGTATTATATATTGTATCCTCCAATCTTTAGTGGGTGTAATCCTCTGTTTAGTTCTCGTTGTCTTCGGAGGCCGCCCTCTAGAATCTGCATGCTGGTTTTGTAACCGACTAGCAATCACTGGTGATGTTTTATGTGTCATTTTGTACCCATCATTGTCTTTATTTTGAAAGATTTTCCCCTGGGTATATCGATTTTCAGTTATATGTTTGTTGGGCATAAGTCATCTTTTCGTCTTAAGCAAGCCAAACAAGGCATATGGCGTCGCCTCTTCTCTGTGGTAGTTATCAGATGGATTATTCTGTAGTCAGATGCTTCTCACAAAATTCCATGCAGTTTCACTGTAGGAATAATTCGTTTCTGTTGCCTCTTTGACAATGGTATTTACTCAAAAGCATGAAAAGCTTATACTGCTTCCTGAATGAAAACGTTCTTGCATGTACCTCGGCCGTTTTACAGTTTCCCTATATTTCCAGAGTTGTTGAAAATGCCTTGATCACTAGGGTAAATAATGTCTTGTGCTTGAACTACCAATTCTTGTTACTTGTGTTTGTAGTTGATTCAATATTACATGGTTATTCATCTTTAATTACCCAAATCGAAATCTAATAAGCTTAAGGATATGCATTTCACCGCTCTCCACCGGCCCTTAGTGACAAACAGTATATGTGTCGATCCTATCGATATGCCCTGCATGCGTATTGCCATGAAATTGTTCTTTCCTGTTGAACTCGTTGGTCTACATTTGGTAAGTGATTTATAAGAAAAGCTCTAATGGAGGGTGCATAAATTTAAATAATGTCCCTGATACCATATGCAATCTGTCACAGCAACAACACTTGAACGTAGAAGACTGTAGAGGTGTAAATAGCCTTCCTGATTCCGTTGGCAACCTGTCACATATGCAGTTCTTGAAAATAGAATGTTGTAGTGGTTTAAATAATCTCTCTGACTCCATTGTCAACCTGTCTCAGCCGCAACTTTTGAACATAATAGGAAATTTAAAAGTTTAAACAACCTGCTTGATTCTTCTGACAATCTACCGTAGTTGCAGCACTTGAACATAGAAGGGTGTAAAAATTTAAATATCCTCCCTGATTCTTTTGGTGTCACCTTGCCAGTTGCAATCGCTTGAAAGTTTCTTAATCCTTTTTAACAAACCCATTTTGCGCGTCCCCTGCAATCATTGCATTCTCTGAGATCACATTTCTTTGAGGCATTTTGTCAAACAGTTCGCATGCCTTGTTTGTGCGCCCACACTCTGCATGCATTTATATCTTGGGGTTACTAGTGTGGGAAGCATGGGCAGCCCACATCCACTAAACTTGCCTAACTGCGGGCACCTAGAACATGAGTAAAGCTTGCAATATTAGGAGGTGTTACCGAGTGCTTCATTGATTCAAAAATTTTGAGAGCTTTCTTGCAAAATCCATTTTGTGCTCATTCTGAAATCATTGCATTCCATGAGATCACATTTCTTTGAGGTATTCTTTCAAATAATGTGCCCCCATTAAAAAGCCCTCAAACTCTTCCTCTCGGGTATTGACCTCTCACTTCTCCAATTTGGTGAACGTTTGATCAATCGACACAATAAGCATGTCGAAATTTTAATAGCTTAGACTGATACCTTCATTAATGAAAGGAAAAGTCTGAAATTAGCTATCTCCTTATTCCATTCACCAAAAAATGAGTCTTATGGAGACTAGACTTAATTCCTGTGCTTTAACAATCGAATTCCTTATTCATTTGAACTCATCAATTTCTGCATCTACGCAATGGCATATTTGTGCTATTTGTTGTTAAGACTGCAATTTAGTTCCGTAAAGTACGCCTACAATACTGGTTGTTCGATGTGTTGAATACGCCTATGCTTAAACACTTGTTCAGTAAGTTTAAAACACCTGTGTACATATCTTCATGTATGTGCGAAATCTCTATTATAATGTGTCGTGGCTGTAGATAATAGCAGACCATGGGTTCTTCATAGTTGTTCAAATTTTATATGTATGTCTATATGTATATCCTCCCTCATAATTGGTAATAGCTTGTACTAGTTTATTTAGAGTAGGTGATCTTTATAGTAAATTAAGTTGATAAGTAAACAAAATTTTAAGATAAGGGGGTAAATTTTAATATGAGGTCATTTAAGGATAATAAATTGAATATTGTTATATATGGAGATCATAAGGTTATATATAGAGATATATCATAGTATGGTAAAAGATCACTCTGCCTTGAGGTTAATTGATTTCCTTTTGAAAGTAAATTAAAATTAATCTGATGAGAAAAGGTCAAAGTGTTTATGAAGTGGTTATGATAAATTGATTAATTTGTATATTTATAAAGATTTGTTTAAAACAAATAGCTTAGATTATCCTTTGACTTGGGAGATGTCTATTGTTTAGGGTAGTTAATGAGAATGGTCAATATGTTGAAATAATTTTATATCAGGTAATTAATTATAATTGATCCATGTGTAACATAAATACTTAATTATCATTATTATAGATTGGCTATGTGTGGGGTTTTGTAAATATAGTGTTGCATCATGAAGAATAGTATTCTTTAAATAATCTAATTCGAGATAGATATATACATTTAGTAGATTTATTAATTAGAAATTAATTTTAGGGTTAAATATTTAGGAGATAATGCTTTTAGAAAAGACTAGAAGGTTACTTAATAAAATAACTCTTTTACTCGAGTGAGTAATTGGGAAAGAATAAGTAAAAGAAATTTATATAAAAATATTTATATGCAAGCATTTGTGTGTTATTAATATTCATGTGATTGTTCAATATTTACAATTTAATGATGTAAATAGGTTTGTGTAGAGGTTGGAGAATATTAGTGGTCATGATAGTCTCATGTAGGTATTTGAAAAAGATTTAAGTATCCTTTAATCAAATGGGCCTTATTGGTAGCTTAATGTAAATGATATTATAAGGGGATAGTTGAAATTGAAATTGTACTAATTGAATATTTTATTTCTCTAATTGTGTTCTAATTCATAAAGAGATTAGTGTCTAAGATAGAGTTGATATAGTATTATCATTGCCTTTTAGCTGAATATCTATCTATTGGTTGGTGCAACTTTTATTAGTTAGTTGAATTATCATTGCAAAGTAATTAGAGTGTTGCCATATGTAGCATTAGGGTACACCATATATAATCCTTGTGAACTTTACTATTGTATAACCCTTGTAGTAATATTGTATAGTGAAGCTTTAACCCCAAGGATTTGGAATGGTTGCTTCTTGGATAATAGGGATTTCTTGAAATATCTATATATAATAATTTATTTTGATTGAGTAAATAGCGCGTTTTAATGTCAAACTCATTGTAACCTTTAGTTTAAGATCCTGGATGAAATTGCTATTGCTTATTTGATTGTTGTCATGTCACTCTTGGATGAACTATCAATAGACTTAGCTATTGGTTACTGTGTTCGATTTTGTATGAAGATGATAATATTTAAAAAGTGTTGGCTTCTAATTTCATCGTGATATTGTCTCCTTTACTCCGCACTTGTCGATTTGTGATCATGAGACTGATATAGTCATTTTGTGATCCCATGATGTGAATCTTCCTTTTGTGTTAATTCTGTTTGAGGAAACTTTATGCAATGACTTTCTTGTAGTCATATTTAGAGATGGTTGGGAACCCAAAGAGTTTGAATTACCCTCATTGGGAGTTTGTGGATAGTCGGTGTTTTTAGGCTTCTAGAGGCAATGGTGAAATTGGATTTATATTGATTTCTCATGGTTGGAATTTTGTGATTCATTGATCGTATTCCTATTTTAAGCTCTCATGGGTGTACCTTGTACCATGTTTTTCTTTGCCTTTGGTTATGACTATGAGTGAGATGGTTCATGCCTCACACATGCTTTCGTTTTATGGATTTTATGTTTGGTACACCCCTTGTTGTTGTGAGTCTTGTTTTAGAACTATTGGGGAGGGTGGCTCTTCATGGGGGCCGATGCACAAAGGGGCTGTTAGGGTAACCCATGGAAGAGTTTCCTAAAAAAGTGATAATGTAATTAATGAACTAGTGGGTTTGGGTAGTTAAACATTAAACAAGCATAATTATGTGCCTCACCCATACCGTTAGTGCTTTCACAGGCTAAGGATGGGATGAGAAGATCAGGTCGGTAAGATCACTGCCTTGTCCTCATGGAAGGTAAGTGGTTCCACATGAGTCACCCTATGGACTTGTGCCTTGAGATAAGCAATCAAGATAACCATAGATGGAGGTGACACCTTGTGATAGGTTGTCTGGATAATCCATGTAAGGCCATGCAATGACACTCTCCCATAGTACCCATTTATTTTTCCTTGTTTGGTTGCCTCTGGGAGTGTTGTTTGAATTATTGATGTTGTTGAGGCAATAGGTTCTTGGTGCTTGTCATTGAAGCCTCCAAGTTCTATATTTTAGTGTTGCACACATGCCTCATGGAAACTTGATTGATGTTAATGAAAGGTGCCCTTGATATTTATTGTTGGTTGATATTGCGATTTCATTTGAAGGCTTTGGATCCTATTGTTGTTGGCACCTCTTATGGTTATTTAGTGTTGATCTATAATATTGGCATTTGGTTTTGTTCGAATTTCCATTATTTTTTCGTAATTATGTGTTGATGATGTGAGATGTAGTCTTGTGTTTGTTGTTGCTCTTGTCATGGAGTCCTGTTTGCCATTGTTCACTTGGATGATTTGGGTGTGGGTCTTTCTTGTCATCTCCTAGCATGGGAGGTGGGTCTTTGGATCCACATGGTTGGGGGGAACGTGCTATGCACCCCATTGGGTTCCCAAGTTGTGTTCATGATGCAGAAGTGGATGTAGAGTTCCAAACCTTCTCTTGGTTGAAGACTGTTCCTCATTTTGTACCTTATTCTTCATTGATGTATCATTCTTGTACTTGATGTACTTTTTTCATTGATATAAGGGAAGCATTATGTAATGTACCATTGTATCCTTCATATGTTATATATGTGGAAATATGCTCCATAATTATATTATGGAACTGTGAATTGAATTGTAATTAAATGATGTATCATTTTGCTCTCTTTTGATCATTAATGGTTGTATGTTATCCTTATGTAATCTTGATTCATTCGTTATCGTTATGGTATTATTTTTAGGATTTTGTGATGCCGTCTCATGTACCCTAGAGGACGTAATGGTCATTGTGATTTCATAATTACCTTATATGTAATATATGTTCATTTTCAACTTATGTATTGTTCTATTTTCAAAAAAAAAAATTGTGCGGTGTTTTGTTGTCCTTCGGGGTTCACACGGTGAGGCGTTACATTTAGAGCATAGCATTTACTACGACCATAAATAGACTCAAAATTTTGAACTCTCTCTTTTTTAGCCATAAAATCCCCTTTATATAAATAGGGGAGCAACAAGCACCCGATTGAATTACAATTTCACTTTCATTTGAGTTCATTTCAAAAACCTAATTCTAATTGACTCCTTGAAGAAATCCCACATGGTTTCATAGGCAATCATTTGTGAACAGGGGAGGAAAAAAGGAAAAAAAGATGTGCATGATATTAGCTGTCATTGTCACAACATTCGTTGTTTGGAACAAAAACTTGATTCCATTCATATCTTCTTGAAGACCTTCCACATCAACATGAGAAAACAAAAGAAAAACCACGGTCATATGAAAAAAATACCTCCTATGCAAAGACCATGGTGTCATCAAAAACTAAAAATAGGAGGTGACCCTATTCAGAGTCGTCAACATCTGAAAATGCCCGATCACTCCTTGTCCTCAATGCAATTGGAGGGATTACTAGTACGTCGTCATCAGAGCTCCCATATGGCACCAGGGAATGAAGGTACTGGCCATAGTTTGAGTTGATATCAGCTTCATCATTCAAAGGAGAGTTTGAAAGCACAATAGGAGAGATGTTTTCACCAAGGCGAGCCCTGTGGCTCTTCTCCTTTTTCTTGGCCTTCTTCATTGGTAGTGCCAATTCCTTGCCTTTGCACTCAACCAGTTAACCTGGAAGGGTCCTATTCCTCAAGCAGTAAGTAATCAACACAATTGAATTCTTCTTATGGCCCCTAGCTCTCCTTTTACCCTTTGAAATATCAAGAGAAGCCATGGCTTCCTGCTCAGCTATGTCTTCATGACACTCAAATACACTTAGCCAACTTGACCTCCTAATAGGTGGAATTGTTGCACCAAATTTTCCTATTTTCTCTAAAGCTAGCAGAGTGATAATTAAAAAGGTTTTTAACTCAAGACCCACAAGAGAAGCACTCAAATCCCAATAATTGTAGATAACTCAAGCAACAAAAATCCTAAATAGACTAGAGAACCTAATTTCATACCAATTTTCTCAGGTTGAAAAAATTGAAACTCTACTTAGGAAACCTTACAACCATTTCAATCTCCTTTACTACATACACCTTACTTCTTCTCTAGATTGAAAAGATAGTGTGAATAAACAATGATCAACCTACATTAAATAGAAAATTTGAGCATGCAGAATTAATGACTTGAAAACTCCTTACGTGAGTGAATTGGTAATGTATCACCTTGGCTCTGAATCTGGGTCATTCATCTTAGCGAAATTAAAACTTCATCTAAGGTGGCCATGAGCATCATTTTTTGACCATTATCAACTTGCTCCTTGAAAATAGCGAGGCTATCTCAAATGATGCCATGTTCCTTTTTTAACCTTGATTAATCATAACTGATCTAACAATTAGCATGTATCACCAACCTAATTCATGCTTTTCATTAATATTGGTGAAGTACATTTGACCAGTTTCTTAGAAATAAACTTTATTTGTACGCTTCATCACTGATCCTCCCCAAAATTTAGGGTGCAATTTAGCGATGAAGTTATTTTTGTGATGATTTTCAGTTCATCAGATCATCACGTTTTAAAACTTTATCAATGGTTCTCTAGTCCTCTCACTACTTTCCTTTTTGCTTTATGTGGAATCCCTAGGATCATGCCACATTTCTTGTCGTTGATTTACTTTATCCTCGCCCAACTCCATCAACGATGTAAACATCCCGACGATGATCTTTAGCCCTCGGTTCTGCGGCCTAACCTTTGGTCACATTCATGCTTCCGTCGCACATCGCTAATTCAAACCTTGCACAAAGGCTTCTATCTGCGATGGGAGATGTTGTGGAGGCATCAGATTTAGTCACGTACAACTTGCATAAAAAATGGCATAAAATACATTTCTCATAGGATCATATCACATTAGCGAAAGAAAAACCCTTTAGAGGACATCCATCGCTTATCACTAATTCTAAACTCAAGCTCTAAAACAAACCCACGATGAGTGATGAAGTTATTACATAAGGCCTTTGTTCATCGCTAATTCTCCTCATATATTTTGCAAGCAATTAGCAATGAGAAGATTTACAACATTTATAAGGTCCATCGCGTATCGTTGATGTGAAACTTTACATTCAAAACATATCTGCGATCATGCGATATCACATCATATCACTCATCGCTAATTCATGTTTATCTTTTCACTGACGATCCGTGATGAGTGATAAGAACATAAGACTGGGGAATCACTCATCGCTAATAAAAATTTGAAGGCTCAAAATCCATTAGCGATGAGCGATATCAAAGGGAAAACATTAATCCATTGCTCGTCGCTAATTCAAAGTGTGAACCAATGAATAAATCAACGATGAGGGATACAACTATGAGGACCATCGGGACATAAGTTGGAAATTTTTAAGCACATGCTCATTAGTTGTTCTAAAAGAGGGGACTTCTTTAGGACGACATGAGAATAGTAGGCTCAAGACTTCTGAATCACATAATACAAAGGATGTAAAAGTCAGGCAATTCAGACCTAGACACAAGAAGGGCCAGTCACATGATCACATTTAATGAACATAATTTTTTTTTTTTTGTGACCGACAATAGGAAATACCAGTAAACAACAGAATAGAATTCCAATCAAATAAAATGAACAAAAGGGTATATGCAGGATCATGATGGGCCAAAAAGTGGCAATATGATGGGTATGTGGCTGACGACTATTTTTTTACCCAAAATTGATGAAACGAAAAGGGTTTTTAAAGGAGATTCCCAACTTTCCATTGATATAAATTATGTTTTAATTTGAATTTAACAAGTAATTATTATTCATTTTCTATTCAAATTACGACTAAAGTCCTAATTGATAGGTTGATTGAAAAACATCTATAGCTTTTAAACAAGATCACATTTTTTGAATCCAAAACATGTGTCACATTCTATGCTTCACATAATATAGGATTAAAAAATGAAAAATTGAATTTCATGAGGTTTTGACCAAGTTAAGGTGGTCAGACATATGAGTTTTTATATTTTTAAAAGTTGTAATAAAAAAATCATAATTAATTATTTACTTAGAAAATAATTATAAAAAATATGCATCACATCGGAGCATGAGTCCTCTACTTATATCTAAAATATTATAAAATAATATTATCATTTTATTGTGGTTCTAGGTGGTCAGACAAACATCTACTTCTTATTTTTTCCCTCATATTTAAGAACTACTACATTGAAATTTCAAATTTTCACCAAATAGATTTTTTTTTCTTAAAAAAACCTAGTAGTTTAGAAACTACATTCAATTTGCTACAAATTCTATTCTTACATGTTTTAAAATAATATAGATAGCTTATTCAAATTTTTACGTCCAAGTTTCCTAATTCTATTTTTTTTTGAATTTTTGCCACTTAAGGGCCTGTTTTTTCCATGATGATCCTGCACATACCTAAAACCCAAAACCTCATATAAGAACCCTACAACAGATGTAACAAATATTTGTATGTAAAATTTCTTAGGGTTTTAATATGAGCACTCTATATTTTTCAAAATTTGAATGTGCCATGAGTGGCTCTTTCTGGGGACATCTGTTCCTTAGTGAACAAAGTGAGAATTCAGATCCTCTAGAGAAGCAGACTAGGTGCCTACTTCATTGGGCAATAGATTCAAAAGGTCATCTCTTCCACCAACTGCTTTGGCTTGACATGTCAAACCATATCTGAAGGCCCAAGGCCACCAAAATTGTTGGCCTTTTCTTACCTTTGTCATAGACAAAGTTTTCATCACACCTCACTGAATCTAATTTGAAGACATTACTTGAATATGCCCAATTAAACATGTTGGCATTTCTCAATAACTTAGCAAGTACAACATTATCAACAAATTCATAACTAACCTGCATTTGAGAATCAAGCATACCCTTAAAATACTGATTATTATGTGGCAATGACTCATAAATTTTGTCATTCAAAATATTGTAAAGTTGAAAACAACTTTCCTTAATGTTTTGCTCATTAGCACATTGCAAGAAAATTTCATCCAGCTAAAAAATCTGGCACTCATACTTTGCCACATAGCTAGGATTATCAAGCTCAATCTGATTAGTAGTTTGCATGTCAAATGTGAAATTATTACAAGGAACAATCAAAAGACTATGCATATCATGCAAACTATCTCCCAGTGTATGTAAAGAAATACACTCATACTTTGGCACATCCCGTAACTGTGCCTCAACATGGTGTAGAGAATCATCAAGAATCTCTACCCAATCCTTATTCTTACTCACTCTGATACTTTTTGAATATATCATGCTAACATCTTCAACATTCACATCTTGTTCAAAAGTGAGTAATTTTGGTTCCAAAAGATAATCTATTTTTCCTTTTAAATCAGCCCCTATATCCATATAAAAGAATTCATAACTAGGCTCATCAAAATGAGGAAACATATACTTATCCAAATCTGCATTAGAATTCTCAAAATCTTGCTTATAAGCTTCATGGTTATTTGTTGTTCTTAACTCATCAACACAAGTTTCTTAACTTCCATTAGTCTGCATACTTTCATGCTCATCATATAATGCATCATTACAATCAAAGGGCTACCTCCCTAGTCCATGTTACCATCATGTTGAACAACTGGTTCACAACTGGAAGGAACATCAGATACCCTTGTTTCATATCTTTCATAATAAAGACTATCATCACTATGAAAATCAATATGAACATTACATAACAGTGGCATGGTTATTTCTCTTTGATAATCCATGGATGTATGGAAATCTAGTTTTAACTAATGGTGCACAATCACAACTATGATAATATGAAGGATCACTAAGATAGTTGCTAATATGATGGTAACTTGGGCCTTTAACATGTGATAATGAAAATGGATTGTAATTCTTAAGATATGCATCTCTGATTGCTAATACAAATTTGAAGGCTCAAAAGCCATTAGTTATGAGCGATATCAAAGGGAAAATATCAATCCATCGCTCGTCGCTAATTCAAGGTGTGAACCAATGAATAAATCAGCAATGAGCGATACAACTATGAGGGCCATCGAGACATAAGTGGGAACTTTTTAAGCATGTGCTCATTAGTTGTTCTAAAAGAGGGCACTTCTCTAGGATGACATGAGAATAGTAGGCTCAAGACTTCTGAATCATGCAATACAAAGGATGTAAAATTCAGGCGATTCAGACCTAGACACGAGAAGGGCCAGCCACATGATGACATTTAACGAACATAAAAAAATATTTTTTGTGACTAACAATTTAGGCAATACCAGTAAACAACAAAATATAATGCCAAGCAACTAAAATGAACAAAATGCTAAACCTCAGATAAGAATCCGACAACAAATGTAACAAAGATTTGTAGGTAATTTTTTTTAGGGTTTTAATATGAGCACTCTAGATTTTTGAAAATTCAAAAGTGCCATCAGAGTCAAGGCCATAGTTTCCCTAGGTTAACTTTGAAGAGAGCGAATTGAGAGATGAGCCCAAGCATTTAAAAGCCCCTAAGAATAAAATCCTTAGGGACAAGCAGTAATAATTGGAATCTTCAAAGGTACTCACTGTTTTCAAAGGGTTTGAAATTTTGATGATTTTTTAAATGTTTGAGAGCCAAGCAATATGTTTAACTAACTTGTAAAATGCACAATCCTAGGCTGAAGAGATACAACTTGCTGAGTCCCCACTTGGATTGCTCTAAACACTAAGACAAAGAAAAAAACTAGAGATTTGGTGGCACTGGACCCCCCTTACATGACACACACTTCTCAAGCGTACCAAATATCAAACCCCAAAGGATTTTTTTGTTTCAACTATGAATAGTAGAATGTGGGGCAACTTCGAAATGACCATTCCTGAACCAACAAGCATAAAGGTTTTTGGTAACTAAAATAAGTTGGTTTTTAGTTCAAATATTCAGGATACAAATATTGGTGCCATACATGTGACAAGATTATCTCAATTAAGAGGCCTCCTAGTCTCTTCCTAAGAAGAGATTTAATGTATCACAAGGATACTAGGGGTGGCACTTGTCGGTATGGGACAAAAACACCAACTGGTGATGAATTTAGTCACCACCATTTCATTTATATAGTAGAACGAATATGAAAGCACCACTTTGTGTTGCTCCCTCTCACAAGTTGAGAGGTGGGCCCATCTAAAGGTGACACTTTGACATGAAAAAAAATTGTGCAAAAAGAATCAAGATGTTTTTCATCACCCAAGATTGCCAAGAGGCATGAGGGGAGAGGATACACACCTTGAATGCACAAAAGCAAGAAAATAACACTTTTAGTGTTTCTCTTCACCTAATATCGCACGAAGCACAAGGGGAGAGGGTAAGTACTCAAAACATGTCAAAGACAATATCAGTCACATCAAGCAATTATTCATTTTATCCTTCAAAGAAATGGTGAATTCATTTTAAGCACCAAACTAAGTGTGAATTTTCCTTGTTCAATTTTATCCCATATAGCAATGTCTAGTATATTTCTAAGTTCAATTTTAGTCCAACTTGAAAAGATTAAGTAAATGGTTAATTTTAAGCCTAAAGTAATGCTAATGGGTCCTAAAATGGAAAATGAAGAGTAGAATTGGAAAGCCTAAGGTGTTACAATGAGCATTAAAAAATGCTTTTGGTTCTCCAAATTGATATTCCTCTTCAATTTACAAAGGCGACGTTGGGTAAGAAAGGTGGTGCTGAAATCAAAAGCGATGCTTTGGTGAAATTCAAAGGAAATACTTTGTAGAAGATAGAGAGTGAAAAAGTGACACAACATAAACAAAGGTGGCATAGAAACAAACATGACAAATTTGGTTGAGAATGAAAATTTAGCATGTTGGATGACAAGACAGAATTAGCACTGCTACAAAGGTGACACAATAGAGTGTTGCAAAGGTGAGGCGACATGACAAAGGCAACACTATATGAATAAGCGAAACTATTCTTGCAATCAAAGGAAATGCTATGTGCAAAGGCGGTGATTTGTGGAACCAAGGGTTGCATCGCCTTCCTACAACTATGAAAAACATCAATTTCAAGAAAAAAATATCATTTTTTCAAAAGGTTATCTCTCCTTCTAGCACCAAAATGTGAATTCCTAATATGCAATTGGCTAACAAGAGACAAACAAATAAGGTTAGTCATGTTAGAAATCCAAAGCAAGCATTCCCTATGAGATTCTCAATCAAACAAAGACAAGAAAACATGGATAAAACATGAAATACAATAAGATAAAAGAATGTAGTCCTATCTAATTAGATCAAACCTTCATCCCATAGGGGGATTGGTGCTCCTTTGATGTGGAAAGAAGCCCTTTCCCAATCCCTTTAATAAGCTTTCCAAGATGTAGATGATTCCAAGTATGAGATCGATGAAAAATGATAACATAAAAAAGCTAAAATGTGATAAAATGAGTGTGAGTGAGTGATTGCTATGAATGAAAATGCCTATAACAAACTTTCTTGAGATTATGGATGCATTTCAAGTAGAAGAGGCCTCTAATTATAGGACTCAAGCGTTGAAGAAAGAGTGAAATTGGTGAATGTGGGATGAAAATTGGAGCCAATAGGAATGTGACACTTGTTAGAAGGCTAATGGATGGAGGTGGAGCATATTTTGGAGAATGTGTAGAGTTAAGAGGATGTAAGAGAATTGAATGAATATGGTTGAGGGTGTAAGAGAATGTCAAGTTGAGAATGTAAGAGAGGTTAATGCACTTCTAAGAGACAAGATGACATGTAAGAGAGATTAAATGCCTTTGTAAGAGGTATTTATGAATTTGTAAGAGGCTATTAAAGCCATTTGGAGGAAAATTGAATGAAGGGGTGGTTGGGAGGAATATTCCTAGGAATACCCCATTGTGAGGATAAATAGGGTATTTAGTTAATTAGAAGAAATTATTTTTATGTGCAACTTGGTTAGTTGACCATGGGTTGATTTAACCTTTGTGAAGTTAAAAGCTAGAGAAATGGGTAATGATGATTAGGAGGAGATTAGAGTTAATTAATTCAAAATTTATGAACTCAAGTTGGTTAGGGGATTAATGAAATTTAATTAAATAGTTTAGTTTATATAATCAAATGAGAGGACTTTAGGGAGATTTAATTATTTGATTAATAGAAAAAGTTGATGAATTTAACTAAATAATAAATACTATTTAATTAATTGGTTAGTGAAAAAATGATTTAGGAGGAATTGATGTTAGTTAATCAGAATCAGATGTGTAATATTGACCAGGACTTTTAAGTGTCTACATTTTTCCCCTCTTTGAAGCGAGGTACCTGCTGCGTTGGTTCAAATATCACTGCCGAGATCAAAATTCAAATATTTTCTTAATTTTTTTGGATGCCCAACTATCACCCCAGTGGAAGGAATTACATTGCTACACTAACCCCTTGAAAGATTGGGAATTTTTTTTAATTTTGTGTCAAACTCACAATAAAGATTCAACAATAGTGTGGGTGCAAAAAAATAGCTTATAGGATGCGAAAATGGGTTCACAGTGATAAAAACGGGTCAAAAAAGGCTTCGTTGCATGAAAAATGGATGAACAGGCTCATAAACCCTAAATTTACCCTAAAAAACTCTAATTTTCTAGCATAAATAGGAGGGTTGGAGTCATTTTCAAATCATTTGTGCACTTAACCTTTGAGAATCATTGCCATTTTTCTCTCAGGTGCTAATGGAATGGCTGCTCATGTGCTTCTCGGACATCAGATGGAGTGGGTTCGTGAGTTCTAGTGGGATTTAGATGTAGGACCCCTAGTACGCAAACTAAAATTTTTCTCATTTTTCATGTTTTAGGTGCATTTATTAGGCCCAAATAGGTCGGCCAAAAGTGGCTCTTTAGGGCATCACATTTATTAGCATCGACATCATTTTTGTCGATGCCAACTTTCCTTTGCAAAATAGTAGCACATGATGTTGTTAGGGTCTATTGTTGCATTTTCAATGCTGACCCAACTTTGTGATAGAGTGTTGTGCGAGCCATGAGAGGTAGAGTGCCATAGGGAAATGTCAATTTTCCTTTGCAATGAAGCACCATGCGAGCCTAGAGGAGTGAAGTACCACCCAAGAATGCTGATTCATTTTTCTGATATGGCATCACTTATGAATATATTGTTGCTTTTGTGAAATTCATAGCACTGCCTTTGCAAATACCGAATTTCCTTTGTAATTTAAAGTTTTTTATTTTTTGAATTTACATAATTTTGGTAAATTTTTTGATGCTTTGCATGTTTTGAGTGCAGGAGGTCCTTTGTCTGCTCCATTCGAAGGACCACATATGCCATATAATGCGTCAAGCTCAACACACATTTCCTTTCAAGACCTATTCTTTCTATCAAGGTTTAATTACCAAACTAGGGGTTTGATTGAGGAAAACCCCCCATAAGAAAACCAACAAAATACTTTGTTTCATAGATTTTAACAAGTTTGGAACTGGGAGTGAAGTTTGAAAAATAGAAGAAGGAAGTGTAGAGATACGAGAATAGTTTTAGATCCTCATCTTCTGAAAAAGCAGAATGAGACTAAATCGCCACCTTGGGTGTATGAGTCCTTCTATAACACTTCTAGCAAATTTCATTGGATTCAGACTTGTCACTGTGAAATTACAGTTTCTACCTAGAAACCATAAAATAGGACTTAATCACCTAGTCTGGCATATGAATCCTAGTATAGCTTAGAAATAACAAAATTCAGGGTTTTCAGATCTTTCTTAGTCATCTTCTATTCTCTAGGTTCCTTTCTGCATCTTTTTGTTTACCAGTTTGATTTCAATTTTCATTTTCTAGGTCATTTAGTTAGGTTTTTGCATATTACTTTTATCTCTTTCTTTCTAAGCACTTTCTTATTGGTGAACCTCCCTCTTTCATTTAATCACACCTAAGGAAACCATCCTAACCCAAGCCCATTCCTCAATCAAGTTAATTGGTTGAGGGATCTTGGTTTCCTTTAATGGACTAGAGTGAAATAGGTCCCCTTTCTTGTGTTCCATATCGTAAAATGTGAATACACCTCTATTTTCTTTATTTCATTTTGGTGAACTTGACCTTTGGACACCTTATTTCTGATTTGGAGTGCATCATTGTCCTAGATCTAGCTTACATTAGCTTTTCATTAGTTAATTTTCATTTAGGGCTTCTAAATCTTGCATCAGTGAAAGTGCATCTAGGTTGCATTTTTTGCATCTTGCATCATTGAATTTCATTTGAAATATATAATTGCACATAGTCAGGACAACATACAAACCAAAAACCTTAACATTCACTTATAATTTTTTGAATTTAGTGTAAAAACCCTAATATGGGACTCATACGCCCCTTTGGGCGATTTAGTCCCAGTATAGGTTGTTTTACCTAATTTTTAGGAATTTTGTGTTTATTGTTTTTTAGCATTTGAACCCTTCAAAAAATTTAATTGGGAATCATACACCCCTCTAGGAGATTTAGTCCCATGTCAAACCTTAAAATACATTTTACAACATTGAAAGCTTCATTTCTATGTTTCAGTTTACTATTATTATATATCTATTTTAGTTTGCTGAGTTTCTATTGCATTCATTTAAGTAAATCTGGCTTAATTTAGTTTCATTTCAATTATGGATAGAATTAGATCATTGCACTTTTGATTTCTAGCATTAGTTCATAGTTTGATAAGATTAGACTACACTTGGAATTCATTAAAAAAACAAAAAATTCTATAAATCGATGAACCCCTTAGAGAAAGCACAATCATTTGAGTATGTCAAATCTCTTTTTCCAAGTTATCCTAACCATCAAGCCTTTTAGTATTGATGAATTTGACATGTTAGAGGAACCCATGAAGGATTTCATCTCACAAGGTTCATCCACTAAGGCTTGTTACAACAAACTGAAACAAAGGGAAGTTAATGTGATTCAACCTTAGATCATCCTTAACCCACATTCAAACCAACTTAAACCTCAAAACAAACCCATTCTTATCCTTGAACCACCTAAGAATAATGTTTTTTAGCAATTGAATTATAATACTATTGCTCATACATATAACACTAGAAACAATCCAAAACCAAGACAAATAACTTCAACATCCTTACCTTTACCTCAACCCATCTTGCCTAGTGCTCCTCATTTGCCTTTGCATAGTGGGAAGGAGTATGATCTTGTTGAATAACTTAAGAATACTCCCACAAAGATATCCTTATGAATCGTAATTCGAAATTCACCTAATTATCCTACTATGCTTCAAAAATCCTTGCAACAAGTTGTAGTTCCCTCTAGTGAAAATTCAAGTGATGTAGTAGCTCTAATTCAAGAAATGAATGTGGTTAACATAGACATTAACTTTCATCAAAATGAGCTACCTCCCTTGGAAATGAAAAAGAAAAATGATGCCTGAAATGATAATAGCTATCTTCAATAGGACAGGAATAAAGTGGACCCTTGTTGGCAATGGCTCTTCCCTTAATGTGTGTAGTGTAACCCTTGGATAGACTTGATGTGGAGAAATCAAGAATTGAACCTAATTCCTTATTGATTCAAGGATTTGACAATGTAGGAAAGCAACTGCTTGGTGTAATTACTTTTCCTATTATAGTAAGAAAGGATACATTACAAACTCCTATTCATGTTATGCCTCATGATCTTTAATACAATAATTTTTTAGGAAGACCTTGGATTCATGAGATGCATGTGGTGCCTTTGAATCTTCATCACATCATGAAGTATGTCTATAAAAATAAAGTATACCAAGTTGAAATAGATCCCAAGCCTAAAAGTTGCTTACAAGTTGAAAAAGGAATGCCAATTCCTCTAAACACATTAATTCCAACTTCAAAGATAGAACCTATGAAAGAAGAGAAACAAGAGATGGAAAAAGTGTCAAAGTTATTGGAAGATGATTAGGGTTCTTTAGAATTTACACCTACATTTATGGGAGAATACAAAATCACAACAAAAGAAACCAAAACTCAAAAACAACCAATGGTAATGTCAATGTAGAATTTGGAAGAAAACTCACTAGCATCTACCTCATCTACTCTAGAAGAAGATAAGTTATATAGAAAACTTTGACGAGATAGACTATCAACAATGACCAAACTTGAAAGAAATGGAGAAAATTTATGGAAGAGGTTATGAGCTTATGAAACAACTTGGATATATTGGAAAAGACTATGGAAGGAAAGAACAAGGCATCTGTGTTCCTATAGATCCTAACACACAAGAAAAAAAAAGTGGTTTGGGGCATTGTCCTTCTAAGATAACACAAGAGATGAAAATATCCTTGTCAAACATTAACACCGTCATGTGTAACCCTATAATAACTTTCACCTTGAAGCATCCTAAATTGATTGATACAACTTGTGAAGAATCATTGGAATACTTTGAAGATGATGAAGCCTTGAAATAAATGTTAGGAGTTTATGAAAAACAATTTACTCCTCCTAAAAAGAAATAGGTTCAATGTGCTATGATTAGTGCTAAGAAAGAAGACAAAGAAAATGAAAGTAATGAGAATGATAAGGACAATGAAAAATACAATCCCAAAATTTTGAAATAAACCACACTTCCTTTGGGAAATACAATCGACATACAGATGGATATTAATAATGAGGAGAAAGTGATTAAAAATAGGAAAGTGCCTTGATGAAGATGAAAAAAAAAAACCATGAAACTTTACTTCTATGAATGCCTAATCTTCAATTAGCTAACAAGACACAAAAAAATAAGGTTAGTCATGTTAGAAATCCAAACCAAGTATTCCTTATGATATTCTCAATCAAACAAAGACAATAAAACATGGATAAAACAAGATAAAAGCATGTAGTCCTATATAATTTGATTAACCTTCATCCCATAGGGGGATTGGTGCTCCTTTGATGTGGAAAGAAGATCTTTCCCAATCCCTTTGATGAGCTTTCCAAGATGTAGATAATTCGAAGTATGAGATTGATGCAAAATGATAACATAAAAAAGATAAAATGTGATAAAATGAGTGTGAGTGAGTTATTTCTATGAATGAAAATTCCTATAGAAAACTTGCTTGAGATTGTGGATCCATTTCAAGTAGAAGAGGCTTCTATTTATATGACTCAAGGGTTGAAGAAAGAGTGAAATTGGTGAATTTAGGATTAAAATGGGGGCCAATAGGAATGTGACACTTGTTAGAAGGCTAATGGATGGAGGTGGAGCACATTTTGAAGAATGTGTAGAGTTAAGAGGATGTAAGAGAATTTTGTTGAGAATGTAAGAGAGGTTAATGCCCTTCTAAGAGACAAGATGACATGTAAGAGAGATTAAATGCCTTTGTAAGAGGTATTTATGAATTTGTAAGAGGCTATTAAAGCCATTTAGAGGGAAATTGAATGAAGGGGTGGTTGGGGCCTGAATATTATTAGGAATATGCCATTATGAGGATAAATAGAGTATTTAGTTAACTAATTAGAAGAAATTATTTTCATGTGCAACTTGGTTAGTTGACCATGAGTTGATTTAACCTTTGTGAAGTTAAAAGCTAGAGAAATGGGTAATGATGATTAGGAGGAGATTAGAGTTAATTAATTTTGAATTTAATGAATAGAAGTGATTTAGGGGATTTATGACATTTAATTAAATAATTTAGATTATTTAATCAAATGAGATGGCTTTATGGAGATTTAATTAAATGATTTGATTAATTAAATAGGATGAACATTAGTTATAAGAAGGTGAAAATTAATGTAATAAAGTTAATTATTTGATTAATAGCAGAAGTTGATGAATTTAACTAAATAATAAGATAATTTAATTAATTGGTTAGTGTAGAAATGATTTAGGAGGAAGTGATGTTATTTAATCAGAATCATATGCGTAATATTGATCAAGACTTTTTAAGTGTCTACAACTTCATGACTTTCCCAATTTTTTTGCTTGGACATTTTCAGGAATGCCAAGAATTGATGCTAAGATAGTGACACACAACATAGCCCTTGTAGAAAATGCTAAACCAGTTAGAAAAAAGATACAAAAGATGAATCCTAAGATAGCCTTATTAGTTAAGGACGATATTGAGAAACTCCTCAAAGTTAGTTTTATCGACCTATTAATTATTTTCCTTGGATCTTGAACATTGTTGCAGTTGCAAAACTTGATAATCATATTAGGATGTGTATGGAATTTTGTGATTTGAATAAAGCATCTTTAAAACATAGTTTTCCTCTTCCTAATATTGACATGATAGTGGACTCGACTATGAGACATGCTTTGTTGTTGTTCATGGATGGATTTTTTGGATATAATAAAATCTTTATCAACCCTCAAGATGAATATAAGACAAAATTTACTACAAATTGGGGAAAATTTTGTTGGGTATTTATTCCTTTTGGATTGAAGAGAATAGGTTCAACATATCAAAGAGCTATGATATTAATATTTCATGATTACATACATAAGATTTTGGAAGATTATGTTGATGATATTCTAGCCAAATCTTTAACTCGACAAGAAAATGTGAATATTCTTCAAAAAATATTTGAAAGAATGTGAAAATAGAACATGAGATTGAACCCAAAAAAGTGTGTCTTTGGCATAGATAGTGGATGTTTTTTAGGTTTTATAGTATCTCACAAAGGCATTGAGGTGGACATGAAGAAAATTGATTCTATAGTTAACATGCCACCTCCTAAATTTTTTTCTCAATTGTGCACTCTACAAGGAAGAATTCATGCTATTTGTCATTTTGTAGCATCCTTAGAAGATTGAACATTACCCTTTACCAACTCCTAAGAAAGAGGTTCAATTTAATTGGCATAATGTTTGTAAAAATTCTTTTGAGAGTTTGAAAGATTACCTTGATAATCCACTTGTATTAGAACCTACTATGCAAGGAAAACCATTTATCCTTTATACAGTAGCATCAACCCACACTCTTACAGTGTTTTTGGATCAACAAGATGAAAATGGTAAAGAACATCATGTTTATTACATTAGCCAAACTATCATTGATTACGAGACACGATATACGACAATAAAAAAACAATGTTTGGCTCTTGTGTTTGCTACTAATAAATTGAGACATTACTTATTGAATGTTGAAATACACATGATGACAAAATTCAATCCTTTGAAACACCTTTTTGCTAAAATAGATTTATCGAGATGTTTAGCTAAGTGGGTTATGCTATTAATTGAGTTTGACATTAAGTTTGTCTTGAAAAAGGAAATCAAAGGACCAATTAGCTGATGCTACTTCTCCCATTGTGTTACCTAATATTGAATTGTTCTCTAATGATCATGTATTGATGATTGAAACTAATACATTGGAGTTATATTTTGATGGCTCTAACTGTAGAATTGGCTCCAGTGTAGGGTTTATATTAGTCCCACCTATGGGAAATTTTTTTCCCTTGTATTACCACTTAAACTTCCTATGCACAAACCACAAAAGAGTATGAAGCTTTAATTGGTGGATTACATGTTGCTTTAACTATGGGGGCTTGAAGTATTAAGATATTTAGTGATTCACAATTAATCATTAAGAAAATTAACAAATTGTACCAAATAAAGCATGACAAATTATCAAAATATAAGGAAGTCACAATGACTTTGTTAAACATCTTTGATTCATATACCATTGATAACATCTCATGAAAAGATAATCGACATGCATATTCAATGGAAAGTGCTACTTCCCTTATATCTCTTCAAGATCCTTCAAAATATTTTACATTTATTGTTAATACAATTATGAAACCATCAATAGAATATAAGGTTGAAGAAGTGTTACCAACCACGATGGAAATATCTAGTGAATGGTATACACTAATATTTAATCATTTGAAAGAAGATACCTTTCCCAAGTTGACAACTAAGAATATTCGAGCCTGCCTTCAAAAAATTGTGTATAGATATATAATCCTTGCAGATGTGTTGTATAGAAGATATTTCGATGGTATTTTTCTTAGATTCCTTAAACAATCCAAAATCCCCATAATGCTTGCAAAAGCTCATGCAGGTGCTTGTGGATGCCATTTTGGAGGAAGATCATTAGTTAAAAAGCTAATCCACATAGGATATTATTGGAGACATATGGAACAAGATTTCTTTGAATATTAAGAAATGTCACAAATGTCAAGAACATAGCAATTTTATTTATGCTCCTGCTTTTGAGCTTCATGCCCAAGTTCCTATTTGTCCATTCTCAGTTTGGGGTTTGGATCTTATTGGAAGAATATCACCACCTTATTTCTCCAGAAATACATTTATAATTACCACAATAGGTTATTTATGAAATGGGTAGAATCCATTCCCCTTCATTCAACAAATACCAATATAAAAATTTGTTTCATATTGGAACACATTATTTCTTGCTTTGGATTCCTTTCTGCGTTAGTTTTGAACAATGGGACACCATTTAAGAATGATGACATGACTAGTTTCTTAGAAATGTTTAATAGCCAACATCGTTTTTCAGTGCCCTACTATCCATAATCCAATGGTCAAGTTGAATCAACTAATAAGACTCTTGACAAAATCTTACAGAAGATAGTAAGCAAACATAATAAGGATTGGAACATGTAGTTAACATATACGTTATGGGCTTATTGTAGGGTAAGTGCTCCAAGATGGTTCCCAAAAAAGGGGCTTAAGTGGCCACTTTTTTTCTGAAATCAGGAAATACTGACCTTCGACGTGAAATTGAGGATAGCTACACTCAAAATTTTTAGATGGAACAAAAACAAGGACTGTAGTGCTCCGAGTCTACTTTCTAAACTACTAATTTATTTTGAAAATGGTTGAGATTAAGGGGTTCAAAGAAGGGACACACACACAAATTGCTGTTGACTTACGTCATAAAAACATAACATAGCAAGCTCTTATTGTGACACAGAGAGCCGCGGTGGACTTTTTTTTGTAGTATTTTAAAATGCAACTCCGATCAAAGTTAGATAGCGATTATGCTTAGTAAGGACTAGATATTTTTGATAATTTTTTTTTTTTTTTTTTTTTTTTAGGCTACTTGAGGAATCGAGATTGCTTGCGACCTATAAAGCTACTTGATGCACAATAAACTTTAAACGTGTGGCCATTTGGCGTTGGCAAAGCCCCCTCCGTACCACCCGGGATGGGGGGGAACTAGAACTTCGTGACAATGAGGCGCTATGAAATTACTTGTAAATCAGGCTGGGAATTTACTTAGATAATTTTTTAATGAATATTTGATTTTTTGTGTGTTTTCCTAGAAGTGGGCACTTCCTAAAAGCAGAATTTTTAGGTATGCTCCCCTAAATTTTTTAAAACTAATAGATTTTTTAAATTTTTTTAAAAAAATTGTAGAATAGATCTAGTTTCTAAAGTATAATTTATTTCAAATTTTG
The DNA here is from genome assembly GCA_007258455.2 of Sequoia sempervirens. Classification (NCBI taxonomy): domain Eukaryota; kingdom Viridiplantae; phylum Streptophyta; class Pinopsida; order Cupressales; family Cupressaceae; genus Sequoia; species Sequoia sempervirens. The sequence continues at coordinate 28,323 of VDFB02275616.1, forward strand.
ATGAACGGTTAATTTATAGTGAAAAAATGCCGAAACACTACTTTTTTTGAAGAAAGCGGATACTACAAACAAAGAAATTATGGATGAAAGGCTTAACATTGTTAGAAGTGAAAAAAATTACATACGTTGGAAAGCTAATAAGAACCTAACATTCACCCGTAATGTTGATTTTTCTTGATATTGAAGACGGATGCAATCTTGATGGTGAGCACGAACCCGATTATGTGAAAATTTGTTGAATTTGGAAAAAACACGTCTTTGGTCTTTGGGAATGCCCTCCAAGCCTTTGGGTTGGTATTCCAAGGAAAAAACCAAAGCAAATTTGCAAAGAAAACAATAACGCGAACACGTTGTTTGTTAGTTTGGCCACAAAAGTGTGACCATTTCGGTGCACTTACCCCATACTAGTATTAGAACTTCAACTGAAAATAATCCTTATAACTTTGTCTATGGTACTAAGGTGATAATGCCCTTGGAGTTAGAGATTCCTTCATTAAGAATCACTCTTCAAGGACTTATCGATGACAATACTTATAAACAAAAATGATTGCATCAACTTCAAATTCTTTATGAACAACACATTAATAGTCTTGAGCATCTCCAAGCTTACTAAAAAAAATACAACATAGTTACAATGATAATTTCATCCCTCGTTCATTTACTAAAAGTTATTTGGTGATATTTGAAAATCAACGTAACATCAATGCTACCCCAATGGAAAAAGGATAATTCAACAAAAATTGGTTAGGACCTTACATAATTGATGAGAGTTATGGGTCTGGATCATAAACATTAATAGAAATGGATGGTACACCTCTTAAAGAACCTATTAATTCCACACATTTACATTGGTACTATGTCTAACCTTCTTAAATAGCGTGAATAATAAATTAGTGATGTTAGAATTAGTAGATAATATGCTATTTTCTCTCTCATTGCTTCATTCTTGACAAACAATCATTTGTGTGTCTTGAATACTAAAGTAGTTTTGGGTTTTTTACTTTAGGTTTCATACTATTGAAGTTAATCTTGTATGTTGTGTTATATTATATCCTTATATGCATTTAATGTACTATAATTAGATCATAGGTGCATTTAATTTAGCAAAACATACTCAATCATAATGTGGCATCTTAAAGAAAACTAAGATAGTTTTAATTAGATCACATAAAACATGTTAGATCATGGAAACATTTATTAAATAGTCTTACAAAGATTATTTCATAAATCACACTGCCATATAGCTTGAACACATAAACATAAACAACTAAACATAAATGTTTATATATATCATCAGGAAGTTTTAAGTACATGTCATCAAATATACAATGTTACTATGGCTTGTGGCTCCCAGATCCCTTGAGACCTAGTGATTGCATCTGTCAAGTGATGGTCCATTGAGAGATGATAGTGCATGATCATGACATGGCTATAGAACCCAGTGCATCTTGTAGGCCTCATGATTTTACAATAGCCGTAGCCTCTCGTACGATGGCATCCATGCACTATCGGTCTATGTGGTATCTCTTGGCTTATAGTCTTGCAACCTCTCTTTGAAGTCTCTCAACCTCCGCTAGACCTCAAGATGATCGAAGCATATCATATGCTGCCTATAGTGCTGA
>VDFB02275617.1:0-45578 GCA_007258455.2 Sequoia sempervirens
GACATTACATTGAAGCATTTTATTTCCAGCACTTTAATTTTAATAATTTCCCCCATTGAATAAGTGGCAGCACAGATTCATGGTCGGCTTGCCACCTCATAATAATTGTAATTAATTGCTCCCACTGAATAAGTGGTTGAGCTTATGGTTGGTTATCCGCCTACTTTGTATTTCCAGCATTTACTTTCATTCCATGGTCAGCTAGCCACCTAGCAACCATTGTATTTCTTCCCAGTTGCTAACGATCCCCGACACCATATGCTATCACCTTGCCCACATTGGGATCTTGGTGAACATTCTTGGTGAAGGGTTACTTTCCAAGCTAGTTATCTTTGGAGCTAATGCTAATCAATGGTGTTTGTGCTGGTTAAAAATCGAAAAAAATTAAGGGAGAATATTACATAACCATGCTAAAAAGTGGCTCCCACTCCTTCACAAATCGCCTCAAGACAATTGTGTTGGATGCAAATTTGGTTTCAGCAACCTATTCAAAAACTAAAATATAAATATGACATGCTTGAATTTAAAAATTAAATTAGTAATTACTAAAGTGAAATGTAAAATTTAAAAATTGAAGTGCTTCAATTACCTTCAACAACTCCAACTATGAAAATGTTTTAAAAATGGCATGTGACATGTGATGGTTTGTGATGAACATTTGGATCTCTCCAACCTCAACATAAATTTGTTTGATCCAATTTGTTTTCCCACCCAACTTTTGTAGCATGAGGTTGAGAGAGTGAACAACACAAGGTGTCCAAAATATGTGTTTAAGTTGTGTCGCAATCGACATACCTATAACTCTACAATTCTTTGCATTGCTCATTATTACTTGGGACAACATTTCGAGAACCCATATCCTGAATGCATTGTATAAGGATGTTAGCAATAAATTGTGCATCCTTCACCTCTCCCTTGCAATCCATGGCTTTCAAAAACATTGCCCCTTTAGGCACACTACAATCACATTGATTAATGACCGATTTCTAGAATCCTTCCATCTTTCAAAAATAATTGGCACCCCTGTTTGTTTCCATGAATTTCTAATGGGACTCAATGCATTGTCTATGTTTTTTACCTCCTTTGCTAGTAAGGTGCTACACACCTCATAACCTGGCCCTGTGTACCCTTGTGGAGCCTCATTTACTTTTCTCAACATATCATGCCAATATGGTGATCGAGAACATTAAATGACAAACTGTTTGCATATAGACATCTTGCAACAATTTGATATGCAATCTCTCTAGAATCGTTCTTAAATGCTCTCTCTAATGGTCCCTTGCTTCTCTTCACATTAACAGGTTCTTCAATTCTACCCAAAAATGGGTGGCTCTTTACTACGACATCAAGAAAGTTGTTGGCAAATGGTCAGTGCTCCCCTTGGGATTTGTGACAAGGGACTAATTGCCTCCCGTGTGATCCATGTCTTTACCATTTGTATCAAGCATTGATAGATCGATCTTTTGACACAACGGCAAACTAGGGCCAACAATTGGTATCAGAGCTTTGGGTCACGGGTTCGAATCCCCTTAGCGAAGATTGTTGGCAAATGGTCAGCACTTCCTTCGGGATTCATGACAAGGGACTAACTGCCTCCCATGCAATCCATGTCTCTACCGTTTATATCGGTCGTTGATAGATCAATCTTTCGACGCAACAGCAAACGATCGTCACACTTCACCTTCACATCGCAGAAGTGAACTTCAAGCCCTATGTCAAGTTGCGATAGTCATATGCCAAGCAATGAAGATCAACAAAGACAATTTAAAGAAAGCTTATACAACGGTTGTGTTTTAAAGTTGGTGAGGATAGAGGATCGATGCATTTGGGCATGAAGAGAATAGATCGACGAACCAGATTCAAAGTTGAATATCTACAACGGCTAGGCGGCAATAATGGTGACAAAACCCTCATTCGAGCAAGTAGCCCACACAGAGCATGAAATTAATTGGCTCAATTGCTCCAGCGACCACTTTGATTGGCGATTTGATATGCAAAGCGGCGGCACAAACTGCAAAGGTGATTGAAATAAGGACCAGATCAATCATACAAAGATATTGCATTAAATGCATATCTCGTTTAGGGTTTTGCAGGTTGCCAAGTCAAGTAAGTTCATCGGATCTGTAAAGATGGTGTGTGGCTTGATGAATAGGAAGCTTGCTGGAGAAGAAAGCATGTGAGAAAACTGTTGATGTTATTTGAGCAGCGTCTATAGCATTCTTCCAGCGATCTCCTTTGTGATGATAAATTAAATTAGTAGACTTTGTCTATTTAATTTATTGAGTGTTCAAGAGGCACGATTTTTGAAGAGTCATCCTTATTTGTTAAAGCCGACATATGCTATGAAGAGACATCATTAATTACATTTAACAAAGAGTCACGTATGAATGAAGAGATACAATTTGTTATTAGAGGTCGACCTTGAAGAGACGCGATCTTGGAGGCACAATTTTTGTTACAAGGCCGACATGCTTTTGGAAAGACATGTCTCTTCTATTCGTGGTGTATATATATTCAATTAAACATTGTTGTTTTGCATTCAGTTCAATTCATTTCGTTACACTTCAGTATATCATTCTTTGGCGCGAATTCTATTCACATTCTTGGTGCAAATTATATACCTGGCAGATCTTCATCATACTGTCTCTTATATTGTATCAGTTTGATGCACATGATTGGCCTCTATTGTAGAGGAGATTCATTTATTGTTCAATAAATAAGAGATATATTGTTGCTGGGTTTTTTCTCCGTCAAGAGGAGGGTTTTCCCAGGGTATCGGCTGTGCTATTTTGTCTGATTTTGAATTAATTTTCTGTGCACTTATCTGATCACTAAAATCAACATGGTATCAGAGCGGGTTTGAAGAAGATCGTCATTAGATTCGTGCTTTCACAGCATTACTCTATTCTTTGTTGAAGGTTCTTGTCTATCTTTACATCATTCAAGATGGTGAACGGATTGAAGATCGAGGATAGACTCGATGGAGCTTCAAACTATACCTCATGGAGATTCCGAATCATGCTTACATTAGAGGAGAATGATTTGGTTGAATTTGCGGAGACCAAGGTTCCCGAACCTGAAGAGGAAGAAGAGAAGCTGCAATGGAGGAAGAAAGATATCAAAGCAAAGAAGTTGCTAGTTGACTCCGTTAAAGACCACATCGTCCCTATTGTTTCTAAGTTGAAGACTGGGAGGGAGATGTTCAAAACTTTGGAAGAAATGTATGAAATCAACAACACCAGCCGGGCTCTTGCACTGAAGCAACAACTTCATCATGTGAAGATGACAAAAGGAGAGATTGTGATCGCCTACTTCATGAGGATTGCAGAATTGAGGGATCAGCTCTCCACAATTGGCCATATGGTTGAAGATAAAGATTTGACAATGCTTGCACTCAACGGTTTGCCATTATCTTGGGAGTCCTATATTCAAGGAATTAGTGCGAGGTCTAAACTCCCGAAGTTTGATCGTTTGAGGGCCGATTGCATCGAAGAGGAATCAAGGTTGGTGGCTAGAGGTGTTGGCCCAAGTTCTTCTAATCAAGAAATCCATGTTCTTGCAGCCCAAGCTTTGAAGAAGAAAGGAAAAGGTGGAAAGAAGGGTCACTTCAAAAGGAATCGTGATAAAGGAAATGATGATGCTCCCCCTTCCAAGAAGAAGCGAGACTTGTCTAAAATTCAATGCTTTAGGTGTGACAAGTTTGGTCACTTTGCCAAACATTGCCCTGACAGACCTAAGCATCAAGCCTCTGTTGCAGATGTAGAGAATGTTTCTCCTCAGAAGGATGAATATTTGTTTTGCTCAGCCTTGTCAAGCAATGTTGCCACCGACACCAACACATGGTTGATTGACAGTGGTGCTTCTCGTCACATCACCGGGTTCAAGGAGCACTTATCAAGCTTGGTGGAGAAAGACTCTTTGGAACAAGTTATCATTGGAGATGATCCTAGTTACACCGTGAAAGGGATTGGGACCTCTACTCTCCATTTGGATTCAGGCATCACACTTCAGTTGAGCAATGTTCTTTATGTTCCGGGGATCAAGCGCAACCTTATCTCTATTTCAGCTCTAGAAGATAAAGGATATCAAATTGCCTTTTCAAAAGGCAAAGTTCTTGTATGGATGGAGAACTCTAGCTTCAAGGATGCTCAAGTTATTGGAGTTAGACATGAAAGTCTTTACAGGGTTTGCACTCGTCCTCTACAAGCTTTGGTTCATGATACTTCTCTATGTGAGCTTTGGCATCGAAGATTGGCGCATCTACACTTCCGTGCCTTGCCTATTATGGAGAAGATGGTGACAAGTCTACCTAAGTTCGACAAGGAGCATGAAGGCACTTGCAAGGGATGCGCTCTAGGTAAGAATGTAAAAGCATCCTTTCACAGTAGTGAAAATAGATCTAAGAGTATTTTAGATCTCATCCATTCAAATTTATGTGGTCCTATGTCTGTTCCGTCTTCGAGCGGATTTTTGTATTATGTACTTTTATTGATGATCACTCTAGGAAGACTTGGATTTATTTCTTGAGGTCTAAAGAGTCTGAGGAAGTATTAGCTAGATTTAAGGATTTCAAAGCCTTAGTAGAAAATCTTTCTGGTAAAAGAATTAAGGTCCTTAGATCTGACAATGGTGAAGAATACACCTCTGGTAGTTTTCTAGACTTTTGTACTGCTGCAGGGATTAAGAGGGAGTTTTGTGTTCCCTATAATCCTCAGCAAAATGGTGTTGCAGAAGGAAAGAACAGGACAATCATGGAAGCAGCAAAGGCAATGATTCATGATCAAGATTTGCAGACTTTCTTATGGGCAGAAGCCTCTGGGACAGCTGTATATGTACAGAACAGAAGTCCTCACAAGGTCTTGGAGAATATAACTCCAAAAGAAGCCTTCACAAGGAAAAATCCTGAAGTCAGTCACTTAAGAATCTTTGGATGTCCTGTTTATATCCATGTTCCGAAGGAGAAGAGAACTAAGTTGGAGCCTTCTGGCAAGAAGGGCATCCTTGTGGGCTACAGCGATACATCTAAAGCCTACAAAATTTATATTCCAGGACAAAAGTTGATCGAGATCAGTAGGGATGTTACTTTTGAGGAAGACATTGCATTTAGGAGATCCAAGGGCACTCACATGGAGTTCAATAACGAAGAGTCTCCTTAGGATATGGAAGTTGACCATACTCCTGAGATTCAGAGGGAGACTGTTGAACCAAAAGAAGATGTTGATCCTGTTGAACCCTTGGAGCCTACTGATGGGCCTACTGATATTGTCATTGGAAGAAAGAGACCTCTATGGGCTAGGCGTACTATGCAAGAGGCAGAAAGCTTTGCAGCTCCTAGAGGCACATTCAGAGAAAGTAAAAGGCCTCATAAGTTCTTCAATTATGTTGCCTTGATGAGTCAGATTATTGATTCAGAGCCTTCATGTGTTGAAGAAGCATCCAGTCATCAGGTTTGGAGAGATGCAATGGCAGAGGAGTATCAATCAATTCTGAAGAATGATGTTTGGGACATTGTTCCTAGACCTAAGAGCAAATCAGTGGTATCTTCGAAATGGCTCTTCAAAATCAAGCATGTTGCAGATGGGAGCATTGAGAAGTATAAGGCAAGATTTGTGGCTCGAGGGTTTTCTCAGAAAGAGGGAGTTGATTACGAAGTAACATTTGCTCCTGTTGCTCGTTACACTTCTGTTAGAACTATCATTGCCATTGCAGCATCGAGAGGATGGAAGATTCATCAGATGGACGTGAAGACAACTTTTCTTAATGGCGTAATTGAGGAAGAAGTTTACATCGAGCAACCTGATGGTTTTGAAGTTCATGGGAAAGAGTCACATGTGTGTAAGCTAAAGAAGGCCTTGCATGGTCTTACGCAGGCTCCTCGTGCTTGGTACGAAAGGATTGATCGGTACCTATCTAGTTTGGGCTTCTTGAAGAATGATGCTGATTCAAATCTCTACTTCAAGGTAATCAATGGTGATGCATTAATATTGGTTTTATATGTTGATGACTTGATCCTTACTGGAGAAGATCACCTGATTCTTGAGTGCAAGAAGGAGTTGACTTCAGAATTTGAGATGAAGGACCTTGGGCTCATGCATTACTTCCTTGGATTAGAAGTCTGGCAGAAACCAGATGAGATGATTCTAAGTCAAGGAAAGTACACCATTGATATACTTAAGAGATTTGGCATGATGGATTGCAAATCCATGTCTACACCTATAAGGAGACCAATCTACATATATATAAATTGAAGGAGAACGCGGCTGAACAGATTTGGTGGATCCTACATTTATCTGAGGAGCGGCTGATTGGATCCTTGATGTATCTAGTTAACACTAGACGTGTTGCTATCATTGAGTGCACTTAGCGGTTTATATTGTGTCCGATGAGATACATCTTGTTGCAGCTAAACAAATCTGAGATACTTGCGTGTACGATTGGATATGGGTTGAAATTATACTTGGTCTTAGACTTGAGTTACATGGTTTCTACGATTACGATTGGGCGAGGTTGTATTCTGGTCGGAAGAGCACCTGGTTGTTGCTTGGCTTAGGTTACGCTATGATTTCACAGTGTAGCGGGAAGCAATCATCGTAGCTTTAAATCTGATAGAGGCAAAATATATTACGCTTGTATGGCAACTGGCGGGAAGCGTGTGGCTTTGTAAGCTCTTTCGCGAGTTGTTTGGACAATCAATGGAACCTACCATCATTCATTGTGATGTCGAGTTGCTTGAAGCTTTTGCAGCGAATCACATGTTCCTTAATGACGAAATGAGATCAGTACCACGCCGAGAGATATGAGTATATACTGCCGGAAGGCTATCACGGTTAGTCTGGCGGCGATGAAGCGGTGGCGGATATTCTCCTGCGCTTCGGGATAAAGTTTGTATACTTCGAGATTAAACGGTATGGTGGAGAAATCGGCCTTAGCGAGAAAGAATCTACGATGTCGGTAGACCACCTCTATGAGTCCTTCTCTGCGAGAGAAGTTCGAGGTGAAATTCCTTGTTTTTTGTATTTATCTTTTACCATAGTATGGTTGTAGCCATTATGGTAGATATTGTGTTGAGGCGATATCCAATATCACGTTGAGGTGATATTTATCTTTTACCATAGTATGGTTGTAGCCATTATGGTAGATATTGAGTCGATATCCAATATCACGTTGAGGTGATATTTATCTTTTACCATAGATTGGTTGTAGCCATTATGGTTGATATCGTGTTGAGGCGATATCTAATATCATGTTGAGGTGATATTCTTCTTTTCACATCTGGTTGTAGCCAATGTGATGGACATCATGTTGAGGTGATATGTCTTGTGCAACTGGAAGTATACTCCTTAGTTGAGAGGGAGTGTTGATGTTATTTGAGCAGCGTCTGTAGCATTCTTCCAGTGATCTCCTTTGTGATGATAAATTAAATTAGTAGCCTTTGTCTATTTAATTTATTGAGTGTTCAAGAGGCACGATTTTTGAAGAGTCATCCTTATTTGTTAAAGCCGACATATGTTATGAATAGACATCATTAATTACATTTAACAAAGAGTCACGTATGAATGAAGAGATACAATTTGTTATTGGAGGCCGACCTTGAAGAGACGCGATCTTGGAGGAGGCGCGATTTTTGTTACAAGGCCGACATGCTTTTGGAAAGACATGTCTCTTCTATTCGTGGTGTATATATATTCAATGAAACATTGTTGTTTTGCATTCAGTTCAATTCATTTCGTTACACTTCAGTATATCATTCTTTGGCGCGAATTCTATTCACATTCTTGGTGCAAATTATATACCTGGCAGATCTTCATCATACTGTCTCTTATATTGTATTAGTTTGATGCGCATGATTGGCCTCTATTGTAAAGGAGATCCATTTATTGTTCAATAAATAAGAGATATATTGTTGCTGGGTTTTTTCTCCCTCAAGAGGAGGGTTTTCCCAGGGTATCGGCTGTGTTATTTTGTCTAATTTTGAATTAATTTTCTGTGCACTTATCTGATCACTAAAATCAACAAAAACCCTAGCAAAAGTTTCTAAATTGCTAAAATTAGCAAATGCAGTGAATCTGTAAGGTGTGTGCATGGCTTGAAAGAGAAGCAGGGGGGCTCCTTGATCCCCTTCCTCTCCTCAAAGGATGGTTTGTGCCATGGGCAAGTCTTGCATCCGCTTCCTCTTGCTCTCTAATAAATTTTACTATTCGTCGAGGTGGTAACCCATTACCATCCTTCCTGGAAATGCTTTGATTTCCTGAAGGGGAATGGCACATAAATGGGCTTTCACACGACTGTACGACCTAGTATACCTCACATTACAAAAACTGCATATCCAAACAAATGTTCCTCTTCTTCGAACTTAATCTATCATTTTTAGTCACTATGAAAGAGAAGCAGGGGGCCTCCTTGATCCCCTTCCTCTCCTCAAAGGATGGTTTGTGCCACGAGCAAGTCTTGCATCTACTTCCTCTTGCTCTCTAATAAATTTTGCTATTTGCGAAGGTGGTAACCCATTACATCCTTTCCTAGAAATGCTTTGATTCCTTGAAGGGGAATGGCACATAAATGGGCTTTTAGACGACTATACAAGCTAGTATACCTCACATTACAAAAACTACATATCCAAACAAATGTTCCTCCTCCTCAAACTTGTTTCCATAGAGGTGAATTTGGATCAATTTTGAAGGTAGGTCGAGCAATACTACTAGTACTGGGGTCGAGCAATAGAACTAGTACTAGTTGCCATTATATTCACTACAAAAAATTAAAAAAACAATTATTGAACAATAAATATTAAATTATACTATTTAAAAGAAATTAAAAAAACATTTATTATTTATGATTTAGTTTATTATTAAAAATAAATATAATTGTAATTTATAATATTAATTATTAAGTATTGAATTAATACTACTAGTAACATAAAAATTTCAATTAACTACATGTCTATTATGTTATAATTATATTAATATAATATTTATTATTTAATATTTATATCTATTATTATATTATATTAATTATTAATTTATTAATTTATTAATTAATTAATATATTAATATAAATTGAACTACAAAAGGGGTTGGGGCCCTAGCTCGGTTGGCTAAATCTTTCCTATTGCAAGAGGTTGGTCATGAGGTCTAGTCTCCCCCACCCCCGTGGTACCGGAGGGCGTGTCATGCCAGCGCCGCCGGTCACGTTAAAAAGTTTACCAGGCGCACTGCAATTTATAGGGGGTCGTGCTACCCGATTCCTACAGTCTAACAAATAAAATTAAAAAAAACATATAAATAAATAAAAAATTGAACTACAAAATAATAAAATTAAAAATAGTAATAATTAAAATAATAAATAAAAACTAAAATTAAAAATTGTTTATATTAAGTTATTTAATAAATTATATTATTATGATAATTTATAATAATTGAACAAACAATACATTATAATAACCATTATAAAACAATAATTATTATAAATCAATTAATATTAATAAATTATCGTTATTTATTATTATGTTAATTAATAATAATTTAATAAACAATATATTATAAATTATATAATGAACAAAATATTAAAATTTAAAAGTTTAAACTTAGTTAAACACTATCAATAATTTAAAAAAAAAACTAAAAAAATTAATCGAAAACCCTACTTGTTGGGCGAATTGTGGTGAACTATGGCAAATTGGAGGTGAAAGAAAAGATGCAACTATAATTTCATCATTTTATTTTTAGCAATAGCACCAAATGTTTACTTCTTCAATGATTAGGCAATTAACAAGGTAGTGAATAGAGTTATTCATTAAGAATTGAACTAGATAAGAACATACTAAACAACATATGGAATGAGAGTGTGATGAACCCTGCTGGTTCAACTTCAAACCCCTGATGCTTAAACTGATTTGTTTTGTGTTTTTGTAGGTTTTTAATCTTTTTGTGGTTTTTTGCCAATAAGATAGTGGTGCGATTTTGAAAGAAAATACTTGGAAAAATAATATAAAATACCAAATGCTTAAAAATTACAGAATACAGATTGGATCTCGATGCTAGATGATTTATTAATCTTCCTGAATGATTACAACTGCAACTTTCAAACATTCAAACAAAAGGCAAGCTATTTATTGAAAACCTGGATAAGCTTGCAGGCGCCAGAAAGAACCCTGAGATGGTACGGCTGAAAGAAGATATGCAAATATCCCACCTCGAAATTGATGTTGATGCTCCAGAAACCCTAAGCGTCCATCTTGAAGAAGCCAGATGATGAAAAAACAAGGCGACTTGCTATGAAGAAGTACGGCCCTTGCTGCAGCCAAAGTACGGCCTGTACCAGCAAGTACAAAATCCGTACAACCTTGAATACTGTGCCAGATAAAGCATTAACCAAGCTGCTCAAGATTTCACCTTTCCCTTGACGATTACTGAATCAAACCTTGACAGATAACTTCACAATAGGCTCTGTAATAACTTCTGAATGAAGCTATTCAACTAGCAGGCAATAAATCAGTTGATATTTCACAGCCTTTGAACTGCAAACACTGAAGATGGCTCGTTCTCCAATGCAGAAGAAAACTCAAAACCTTGACTTCGTTCTTTGAGAAGGAAAAATGGCTAAAATTGATTCTCATATGCATAATGAATGAATTTCTCTCAAAGAAAACTTATATCTCCTCAATTAGGTCGATTTCCTTCAAAAGGCATCATTTAAATAAAACTTGAATTTCACTTTTAATTCTTCAATAGTTTGGGCGCCCTTTTAACTAAAATGATTAATTAAAAAGTGGCCCCTTCTTCATGATGGTCGACCCCTTCAATAAATCACTTAAGTTATAATATTAAATTACATTATAACTTTATAATATAAGCTTCAATTAAATTAATATTTATTTTGGCAAATAAATATTAATATCTCTCTCAATATAAGTCCAAATGACAAACCGTCTGAAGCCGGATGATAAGTGACTGAATCTACATATGACCAGACCATACTGCTAAAAATAGCAGGTGTGCTCCGCTGAGTGTCTCCACTTAGTAAAAATAGTAAGTCAAGCAAATGATGTCCAAAAGACCCTGAACGAAAGCCAAACTGAATAGTTCTGACAACTGACGCCAATCCATGCCTCGACAAGACCCTCTATCCTCCATATTAGCCTTCGAGGGCCACATAATAGGCTAATCTCAAGTACTGAGAGATGTCAACTGGAAGGGGACATTACAGTCCGCCCCTCCTGAAATTGTTTGTCCTCAAGCAATCTCAACTCAGGACGCTACAAAATCTCCTCACTCTCCCACGTAGCATCCTTCACTGGTAAATCTCTCCACTTCACCAAATATTCCCTGATAGTCCTCCTACGTAGCTGTCCTTCCCTGTATTCTAGGATAGACTCAGGTACTAAAATCAACTTTCTCTCATCATCTAAGGGGGGCAATACTATTGAAGGTACCACACGATGTCCTCACGCCTTCTTGAGGCGTGACACATGAAAAACATTGTGGATCTTACTATCTGTTGGAAGCTCTAGCTCATAAGCCACCTCCCCAACACGCCTGACAATCCTGAAAGGACCATAATACCGTGGCTTGAGCTTCTCGGATCCACTCTTCCTGAGAGTAGACTATCGGTAAGGCTGCAGCATGAGATATACCATGTCTCCCACCTCAAAAGATCTCTTGGTCCTCTTCTGATTTGCATACTGCTTCTGCTGATTCTGTGCCTTAGCAATATTTTCCTTAAGAGCCCTCATAATGTCCTGGCTCTCCTGCAATAAGTCTCCTACACTAGGCACTCTACTGTCACTCAGTAGCAAATCAAGAAAACTAGGCGCCTCATACCCATACAACGCCATGAATGGGGACATCTGAATGGTCATGTGGTAGGTGGTATTGTAACAATACTCACATAAGTATATCCACTTGACCCACGCCTTTTGCTGCCCTGCAATGTAATTCCTGAGGTAGCCTTCCACCCATTTGTTCACTATCTCCGTCTAACCATCAGTCTATGGGTGGTAACTGGTGCTCGGTGTAAGCTCGGTCCCACAGAGTCTGAACACCTCCTGCCAGAAGTGACTCAAGAACCGACTATCCCTGTCACTAACTATGCTCCAAGGCAACCCATGTAATCTAAAAACCTCACGGAAAAATACCTCTGCTACCTGCGTAGCTGTGTAAGTAGTGGTGATCGGAAAGAAGTGGGCATACTTCGTCAGCTGATCCACAACTACATAGATGCAATCACGCCCTTGGGCTTTAGGCAAGCCTGTAATAAAATCCATCGACAGGCATTCCCACTTCCTGTCAGGAATCGGAAGTGGCTGCAACAACCCTGCCGGATATGTGTTCTCCTGCTTGTTCTGCTGACAAACAGGGCACTCATGCACATACTGAAGAACATCTGCCTTAAGACCCTTCCATGTAAATCTCTCCCGAACCTGTCTGTATGTCTTAAAGTACCCGGGATGCCCTGCTGTAGGTACATCATGGAAAGCTCGCAGAATGGTGTTCTTCATCTCTGATCCTGGGATCAAGAAAATCTTGTTCTTGTAAATGATCAAGTCATTTACAAGTGTGTATCTGGTGTCCACAATAGATCCCTCAACAATACCAGATGCCCATGTATCCTTGGCATACTCTACCACAATCAAATGCCTCCAGTCCTCTGCAATCTGTACCATAGAACTCAGATGAGGCCGGCGTGAAAGAGGATCAGCAACAACATTCTGTGTACCATTGATATAGGTGATGTCAAAGTCATATGCCTATAACTTACTCACCCATTTTTGCTGACAATCATTCAAATCCCGCTGTCCTAGGAAATGCCTCAAGCTATTATGATCAGTTTTAATGCAAAACTTACTGCCCACTAAATATTGCCTGAATTTGGCCAAGGCATGCAATATAGCCAGCATTTCCTTATCATATATACTGTAGACCCTCTCTGGTCCTCTGAGCTTCCTACTCTCATAAGCAATCGAGTGCTTGTCCTGCATAAGCACCGCTCCAATGCCCCCACCAGAAGCATCGCACTGAAGCTCAAAAGGCTTCGTAAAATCTGGCAGTGCCAACACTGGACATGTAGTCATAAGCTCCTTGAACCTCACAAAACACTCCTGTGCTTCAGGAGTCCACATGAATGCACCTTTTTTCAACAAATTTGTCATAGGTGCTGCATGTCGTGAATACCCACTGACAAATCTATAATAGAAACCACATAACCCAAGGAATCCTCGCAGCTATGTAAGGTTCACAGGAGTAGGCCAATCTATGATACCACGGATCTTCTCAAGATCCATCCGCACTCCCTCTACGCCGATAATATGGCCTAAGTATAACAACTTAGTCATCCCTAAATCACACTTGGATTCCTTGGCATACAAGGATTCCCTACTCAAAATGCTAAGTAATGTATCCAAATGAGCCAAGTGCTCCTGCCATGTCCTATTGTAGACCAAAATATCATCGAAGAAGACAAGTACATATCTCCTCAAATGTAAGTGGAAGACCCTGTTCATGGTGGACTGGAATGTCCCTGGAGCATTGGTTAGCCCAAATGGCATAACCACAAACTCAAAGTGTCCACAATGACAGCGAAAAGCAGTCTTCTCAACATCCTGCTCACGAACTCTAATCTGTTGATACCCCGATCTCAAGTCTATCTTCGAAAAGTAACAGGCACCATGGAGCTCATCAATAAGCTCATCTATATGGGGTATGGGATATCTGTTCTTAATAGTCCTCTTATTCAGGACTCTGTAATCTATGCACATACGAAGAGTACCATCTTTCTTCTTCACCAAAACAACTGAAGAAGCAAATGGCGACTTACTCAATCGAATGTGACCCATAGAAGGAAACTCCTTGATAGTCTTGTCTATCTCATCCTTAAGCCGCTTTGGATGCCGGTAAGGAGTAATCATGATGGGCTTAGCGCCCTCCTCAAGCTCTACAATGTGCTCAATACCCCTGTCTGGAGGTCTTCCTAGTGGAATGTCACTGAAAACCTTCCCATGCTTAACTCTCAACTGCTGAATGTCAGGATGATACTCGGTCTTATGTTGTCCCCCCTGTGTAGGCATCAAAGTGCACTCGGCGGCCCACTCAACCATGTCATGATGCATAAGTCTCTCCATTCGTCGGAAAGAAATAGTCCTAACGTTACTGTCTCGAATGGCCTTCAGTATATGAGTCTTCCCATCCACCTCGAACCTAATCTCCATGTCTTTGAGACGAAGTGTAACTTCCTCAAGAGAATGAAGCCACTTCATGCCCAAAACTAAATCAATATCGCCCATATTTAGCACATAATAATCAGCCTTGAATTCATAATTATTCAAGCGCAAAGGAAGATCCTTAATCATACAATCACACTTGAGAGTGTAACCATCAGCCACCTTAACCCGAATGCCCTCAAACTCTTCGGTTATGAGCCCACGCTTCTCCACAAATCTGGCATCTATAAAATTATGGGTGGCTTCTATGTCTAAAAGGGTGATAACCTTTTGACCAGCCAAAACTCCACGCAGTCGGAAAAATCCCTCCTGCTGTATGCTAGACAACCATGCCTCCTGGAACTGGATCTCTGACTCTGCCTCCACCTTAGGCTCTGAAGCCTTTAACTCTGACTCCTTAGAATTCTCCTACTGTCCGGAATTTTCAAATTCTGAATCCTCATAATAAGCCCACATAACTCTATTGGCCTTACCCTTAGGCCGCAAAGGACAATCATGGTTAGCATCATAGGGACCCTTGTAGTAGAAGCAAAGCTTCTTCCTGCGCAAATCATTAAGAGTCTCACGATCCAAGGGTGCTACTGATTTTCCCTTTGAATCGCTCTTAAAAGCAGATTTCTCCTTATCTTTATTGAATCCTTTGTTGTCCTTAAATGAAGAAGTATTCCTGGAATTGAACTTGCTAGATGGAGCTGCAAGTTCCATGCTGCGTGGCTTCTTCATCGCTTCCTGTAGTGAGAGAGGATCAAATGCTTTGATCCAACGCCTCAATGGCTCCAACAATCCCTCCACGAAGAGCACAACTAGACGCCTCTCTGATATGTTAGGAACCATCACGGATAACCGCTGGAAGTCTCCTATGTAGGCCTCCAAGCTACCCACCTGTCTCAACTGGGCCAAGTCCCTAAAGTAAGTCTCAGGATCCTTCTTGTCGAACCGTCCCACCAATCTATCCACGAACTCCTGGTAAGTGGTGATACGGTCATGCTGAAGTGTCACCATCCCATGATGCCACCAGTCATAAGATGCCCCCTCAAGATGCAAAGTAGCATATCTAATAGCATCCTCCTCAGCCATGGGACGCAATGTAAGGAAGGTATCCAACTTACTGATCCAAGCCTGTGTTGTAACCTTACCGCTGCCATCAAACATAGCTAAAGTGAGCCTGTTTGTGGCGTGCTTCAGGTCACCATTCTGATGTCTAGGCCTCATGTCCTACCTGTTCCTGTAATGCTCTCTCCTCTTTGTGAGAAACCTGTCAAAAGTAAGTCTCTCTCTGACCTCTGGGGTCAATAACTCCCACTCATTGTTCGCTGCCATAAGAGTATCCGCGAACACTCCCTCAAGCTCCTCATCCGCAATAGCCTCATCAAGCTCCTGTCTCACAAAAGTAGGGCGGGTAGGCCTATCTGCTGTCCGTGAAACAGTCCTAGGCATAGTTGGAAAACTCGCCAAAAACTCGCGAGTTTTTTTTTGAAACGAGTAATTGCGAGAAGAACTCGCCAAAAAAACTCGCCGTTTTTTGACGAGTTTTTCACAAAAAAACGGCGAGTTTTTAAAAAAAACTCGCGCAATCAGACTATGAAGTCCGCCAACGCCCAAAAAGTCATTGCATTTGGTTTTTTTGAGTTTCTTTCACTCTTGGCTGAGCAAAAACAGAGTTTAGAGCATTTTGCACCATTTTTTAGTGATTTTACGTTGAGGAGACGAGATTTGAAGGAGGATTTCATCAGATTTCAAAGGCAAATTGGATTTCCAGGTAGGTTTTCTGTTTTTGTTTGTTCTTTCTTTTTTATTTATTTTTCTTCATTTTTGTTGATTGTATGTTTAAAAAACATCATGAATGAATTGCAAAATAGATTTAAATACATTTATATTGTTAAAAAGAAGATTTAGATTCATCCAAACAAGAATTTGTGACACTTTTTTTCTGATTTTTTCTCATATTTTGCTGATTTTTCATTTTTTTGATATTTTTTTCAAACCCTAGTTTGTTTTTTTTAATTTGATTTTTCTTGTTTGTTGAAAACATATTTAAAATCATATATTAGCTTAATTTGTTTCTAATTTAAAGTAATTTTCTATTTTTTACATTTTTTTTTAACCCTAGTTTATTAATTTCTTCTTTTAATCCAATTTTTTTGATGAAAATGATTAGAATCTTAGATTAGTAATATATATTGATTTAATCTATATGTTTAGAATCTTAGATTACTAATTTAAATTAATCTATGTTGATTTAATCTAATTTAGCTTGTTTTAAAATTTTTTATCAAAAAACTAACAAGTTGTGCTTTCACTTTTGTGTGTGTACTTGTAGGTTAATTGATAATGGCTTCTCAATCCGCTTCTACCCCTACTTCAGCCCCATCCATGCCTACGAGTGGGGAATATGTAGGCACTCGTCCAGCAGGAGCTAGAGATCCTGCTTGGAAATATGCATATGAAGGACCAGAACCTGGAACAGTGTATTGCATTCGGTGTAAAAATGTATACAGTGGAGGCATCAATCGCCTCAAATACCACCTTGCAGGCATCCCTAGACGTGATGCTAAGGAGTGCCTAAACACCAATGACGAAATAAAAAGACAAATGAATGCAATACTTTCTGCTGCAGAAGAAAAAAAGGTGCAAAGAGCAAAGGCAAAAGCGGCAATGCAAGCTGCCATAGCTTCTTCTCAAGGTGCTCCAGTCAACCTTGAGTCACTATCAGATGATGATGATATAGCAGCCAACATAGTGGGATCTCTTCGTGGTCCACGTGTGCGAAGGCAATCGCTGCAACCTGCCACCACCTCCATCCATTCGAGTACCTCTAGTAGACTACCAGGGTCAAGATCAACACCTACAGGCGCAACCACGAGTTCACACATTGGTGATTTTTTTGTGCCTAGAAACACACCTGGTGCACAACCTTCTTTAGAGGCAACTGGGTGGAATAAGGAGGTGCATGAGCATGCAGATATTGCTTGTGCCGATTTTTGGTACTTCAACAACATCCCTTTCAATGTGGCAAGCTCACCTTACTGGCAAAATTTGGTGACCGCATTGACAGTTGCAGGGAAAGGCTACAAGGCACCTTCGCGTAAAGACTTGAGTGGGAGGTTAGTTTATATTCTTTAAGTTTAATTTATGTTTTTTAAGTTTATTTTATGATTAATTTAAGCTATTTTTTTGTTTAGAAATTAAAACTGTGTACTTAATTTCACTTTGTACTTGTAGGTTGCTTTCTAATGCAACTGAAAGGGCAAGGGCAGCAATAGAAGAACAAAAAGAAGAATGGAAAAAATATGGCTGCACTATACTTTCTGATGGGTGGACGGATGGAAAAAACCATACCATCATTAATTTTTTGGTTTCTTGCAAAAATGAGGTGGTGTTCTTGAAATCCGTGGATGCCTCCAACATAGTAAAAAATGCAGAAAATTTGGCTAGAATGTTGGAGCAAGTGTGCATGGAGGTTGGGCTTGAAAATGTGGTGCAAATCATAACTGACAATGCAGCAGCATATGTGGCAGCAGGAAGAATCCTCCAAGATAAACACTACACAATTTTTTGGACACCATGTGCTGCCCATGTCCTTGACCTTCTTTTGGAGGACATAGGCAAATTAGATTGGGTCACACCGATTGTAGAGGATGGAAGGAGGATCACTAAATACATCTACAATCACCCTTGGGTTCTCAGCTTGATGAGGGAGCACACCAAAGGGAGAGAATTGGTGAGACTTGGTGTGACAAGGTTTGCAACGGTTTTCTTAACGTTGCAAAGCATTCTTGGTGCTTTGACAGCTTTGAAACAAATGTTTGTGAGTCAAGCATGGGTAGACTCACCTTATTCAAAGAAGCCAGAAGGAGAAAGAGTTCAAAACATTGTCTTCGAGCCCCTCTTTGCACAAAGAGCAACAGAGATTGTGAAGTAACTTCAAAACTTTGAGTTTGAATCTAAATTCAAATTAAATATATTTCTTGAAGTTAATGTCTTTCATTGTAAATTTGTAAATTACTAAATTGTAACTCTAATCCTTTTTTGCATTTTTAAATTTTTATTGTAGGTGTCAGAGCCCTTGGTTAGAGTGCTTCGCTTGGTGGATGGGGATCAAACCCCAATGGCGTATCTTTATGAGGCCATGGATAGGGCCAAGGAGGCTATTAAAAGTTATTATAAGGGGGATAGCCTCAAATTTGATCCCATATGGGAGATTATCGATAGGAGGTGGAACAATCAACTCCACCAACCTATCCATGCAGCAAGGTACTTCTTGAACCCCCGTTTCATCCACTCAGGCACCTATTCAGATCCTACTGGAGAGGTTATGGAGGGCCTCACTACTTGCATTCAGCGGATGACATCCACACCTGATGAGGCAGATTGCATTGTTAATGAATTGCAGAGTTATAGAGAGAAAAGGGGTGCACTCTTCTCTTCAGACTTGGCAAAGAGAGCAGTATCTAGGCTGCCACCAGGTATAAAATTTGAAATTTACAAGTTACAAAAATGAAAAATTAATAATTACAAGTTACAAGTTACAAGTTACAATTTTCTAACTCTTTTTTTGTTTTTTTTGTAGATGTTTGGTGGACACATTAGGGTGGAAAAACCCCAAATCTTCAAAAATTTGCCCTCCATGTCTTGAGCCAGCCTTGTAGTTCTTCCAATTGTGAGCGCAATTGGAGTTTGTTTGAGGCTATCCACACAAAAAAGAGGAACAAACTCACCCAAAAACGCCTCAATGACCTTGTTTATGTGCAATATAATCTTCGATTGCACACAAGAAAGGTAGAAGAAATATCATATGATGATCCAATTGATTTGGATGAGATAGATCCATACAGTGATTGGACAAGGCGAGGGGAGCAGCCTCCATTGTTTACTGAGGATGAGATTTATGATTTAGAGCGACAGGCAATGGAGGAGGGTGGATTTGCATTCTCATTGGACGACCTTGAGGATGACCCTGAGGAGGAGTCATTGCCAGTGCCACCAACAGCAGCTGCAGGAGGATCTACATCTAGGATGGAGGTTGAGGAGCCACAGGCACAGCAGGAGCAGACTCCTATGATTAGACCCTCTTCCGGTCCCTTACTGAGATCTAGACATGGGAAGAGGAAGATGTGATTCATGTGAATTTGTAAAAACTAAAATATATTAATGTTTATGTAGTATTTACTTTCAGTTTTACAAAAACAATTTGCTATTTTCATTTTGTTTCAGACTATTATCATATGATTCATATCAGCGCATTGAGCACTCAGCATTCCACATGAGGGTGCCATTTTGTATCCAATTTTCTCTCATATCAATCAAATACTGCTTGTTTCTTATATGTACTCATTTATTGACTCATTGGATGCATCTTATCTTTGAATTTTGCAAAAAAAATGCGTTTTTAGTGAAGTTTAAGCAATATTTTAATTTCCCAAGTTTTTTGCCGAGTTTTTGCCGAGCCGAGTTTTTCGAGCTTGCCGAGTACTTGCAATTGGCGAGTTTTCCAACTATGGTCCTAGGTATCCTCCGTGAACCTGCATCACTCCTGTCTTCATCACGACATGGTGATGGTCTCCTAGGCAAACCTATCCTCTGTATAACCGTGGTCAACTATTGTAATACATCAGCTACCTGCTGTTGACCTATCCCTAAATCTCTAAGAGTCTATCTGACCTCTGCATCTTCATCCCAAGGATCTCGAGGAATCTCTGTTCTGTCACCCATGGTACCTGGCTGCCTGTTCAATTCCTGTTCCCTGTCAAGCAACGCTCTACTGCAAGTATAATATCTCTGAGGTCCACCCTCCTATGGCTACATATGAATCCCAAACCCTCAGGATGGCAGGAAACCGCTCTGATACCACTGTGATGAACCCTGCTGGTTCAACTTCAAACCCCTGATGCTTACACTGATTTGTTTTGTGTTTTTGTAGGTTTTGATTTTTTTGTGGTTTTTTGCCAATAAGATAGTGGTGCGATTTTGAAATAAAATACTTGGAAAAATAATATAAAATACCAAATGCTTAAAAATTTACAGAATACAGATTGGATCTCGATGCTAGATGATTTATTACTCTTCCTGAATGATTACAAGTGCAACTTTCAAACATTCAAACAAAAGGCAAGCTATTTATTGAAAACCTGGATAAGCTTGCAGGCGCCAGAAAGAACCCTGAGATGGTACGGCTGAAAGAAGATATGCAAATATCCACCTCGAAATTGATGTTGATGCTCCAGAAACCCTAGGCGTCCATCTTGAAGAAGCCAGATGATGAAAAAACAAGGCAACTTGCTCTGAAGAAGAAGTACGGCCCTTGCTGCAGCCAAAGTACGGCCTATACCAGTAAGTACAAAATCTGTACAACCTTGAATACTGTGCCAAATAAAGCATTAACCAAGCCGCTCAAGATTTCACCTTTCCCTTGACGATTACTGAATCAAACCCTGACGGATAACTTCACAATAGGCTCTGTATTCAACTGGCAGGCAATAAATCAGCTGATATTTCACAAACTCTGAACCACTGAAGATGGCTCGTCCTCCAATGCAAAAGAAAACTCAAACCCTTGGCTTCGTTCTTTGAGAAGGAAAAATGGCTAAAATCGATTCTCATATGCATAATGAATGAATTTCTCTCAAAGAAAACTTATATCTCCTCAATTAGGTCGATTTCCTTCAAAAGGCATCATTTAAATAAAACTTGAATTTCACTTTTAATTCTTCAATAGTTTGGGCGCCCTTTTAATTAAAATGATTAATTAAAAAGTAGCCCCTTCTTCATGATGGTCAACCCCTTCAATAAATCACTTAAGTTATAATATTAAATTACATTATAACTTTATAATATAAGCTTCAATTAAATTAATATTTATTTTGGCAAATAAATATTAATATCTCTCTCAATATAAGTCCAAATGACAAACCGTCTAAAGCTGGATGATAAGTGACTGAATCTGCATATGACCAGACCATACTACTAAAAATAGTAGGGGTGCTCCGCTGAGTGTCTCCACTTACTAAAAATAGTAAGTCAAGCAAATGATGTCCGAAAGACCCCGAACGAAAGCCAAACTGAATAGTTCTGACAACTGAAGCCAAGCCATGCCTCAACAAGACCCCCTATCCTCCATATTAGCCTATGAGGGCCACATAATAGGCTAATCTCAAGTACTAAGAGATGTCAACTGGAAGGGGGCATTATAGAGAGAGTATAACATATATATTTTATTCATCAGTGCTCTTCATTCAAAATTTGGGATTAGGAACTTCTTGCAGAATGTGGTTCCTTGTCCCAACTACAAGGAAATATGGATAGAAGTTAAACTTCTCAAATCAACTCTCTTAACTATTTTTATTTTGTTTAATAAAGAATGAGGAATTAATTATTCCTAGATGTGCAAATTTATTATTTTAAAAATTGTGATTATGTATTTAATTTGACAAATCAAAGGACTTGGTTGCCTCAAGAAAGTGACATTTTTACAAAGATTGTGTGTTCGAGTTTTAAAGAGTAACTAACTGCCTTATTCAACATAATTGACTATTTAGGGAGATAGAAAATGCTGCAAAAACTATGAATTCCTTTATTAACCTAAGAGACACCTAATGTGCCTCCCTCTATTCCATCATTCTCCATGTTTAACCTTGATCGATTCTATAAATTGTATAAAAGATAAACATACAATGAAATAAAAACAAAGCTTTTCAAAATACTGTAGGTTTTTATTGTTCACAATTCTTATTTACCTAGCTGTTGTTTACATTCAAGTATTGATTTAAGTTTCAATAGACTTTAACAAGGCGAGTTTATGGCAATTAGATGAATTATAGGATCAAGGACATTATAGCAAAACTTCTTTTTGGATCGGGTTCAATAAAATCTAAGGAAAAAGATAAGGCCATAGGATCCACAAACTCCAAACCCAATAATAGAGATGTTCAATTTACAAGCCAAAGACAAGGTTGAAGAAGCCACTAGCAATTGAGGAGATTGGCCATGACAATGTGGTGCAAGTCATGACAAATGCAACATATATGTGTAGGGTGACTAGGAAGTTGGTTTAAGTTGCCTACAAGCATATTTATTGGACCCCTTGTTGCATACGCATGCCATGACCAACACTCAAGGACACAAAAAAAAAATAAGTGGATAAAACAAATTGTAACCAATGAGAGAGAGATGTGCAAATGTTTATCTACAAAACCCATATTCTATATACACTAGCCCAATCCTTCTCCAAGAAGAAATTTATCAAACGTATTTAAACACAATACAAATCCTACTTCATTCTCTTCGAGAGAATGATTGAGTTGCAAGCAATCTATCAAACATATTGAAACACAATACACATCCCACTTTATTCTCCTCAAGAGAATGATTGAATTGCAAGAACCCTTGCAAATATTGGTCATGACACAAGAGTGGAATTGGTGAATTGATTCAATGACAAAAGAAGGGTTGAAGGTGAAGGAAGTGTTTTAAAATGACACTTTTCAATCATATATCAAATACATCACCTCCAACAAATCCTAGTTTTCATAATGATTATATATAGGAACTTTGACACTCCAAGCCTTGGAGAGATATATGACTACATAGATAGCATGAAGGACGTTGTACAACAGAGAGAACCAACCTTGCAATTTTATAATGAGTACATTCAAACTACAATTTAGCAAAGGTGGAAGAAGGTCAACACTCATTTATCCATGACCACCTATGTATTGAACCCAAAGTGGTTTGTTGATAGGCGTAGTAGATTTCTCCCCATAGATGACATGGAGGTGAAGAGATGCTTCATGAATGCCATCCAAATTATATACAATGCATATTAGGCTTCAATTCTGACATGAGTGGACTAAAGGTCTACTTAACTTCGACTAAGATGGATAGGAAGACTTTAGCAAGGAAAATCAAATAAGATGTTGATAGTTGTAAAGGCTTCCATCATTGATAAGCACTCTAGCCACTCACCTCATATCACAAGTCTGTAATTCCTCTATTGTTAAGAGGAACTAGTCTACTTACAACTTCATCCACTCTATCAATCAAAGAAGGCTTACATCTAGGAGCACGGGGAAGTTTGTGTTTTTACATAATGCCTTACATCTCATGGACTGCAAGATGATTGAGTACAAGAGAATCAAGTACAATGGAGTGATGTAGAGCCAAGGAGTTACACAAATTGATAAGGATCAGGATGCATATACATGGTTGATCATGTCAAGTTGCAAGAGCTTCATGAGTCTAGCAATCTTAGTGGTGAGGAGTGTGGAATGGTGTATTTGCATTGAACAATGAGTTAGATTAGCTATATTGGCCCATTGTATTTGGTATCGCAAACTTGATCAAATTATATATTTATATATATCGAATTTTGGACCAATTGATTGTCAAATTGTTTACATAAATGATAAATTGCAACTTATTTTTTTATTTTTTATAATTAATTTTTCAATTCTTTTTTTATATATTATTATAAAATGTCCCCTACCGTTCCCAATTTTAGGGAAAAAAAATGTCATTCCTAAAGATTCTCCCCCCAAACCTAGAGATTCCATGGAACGCTACTTATTAGTTGTAACTTGTAACATTTATAGCAATCTTTAAAATTCACTTTTCGTTGTTACTTTGTGAGCATTGTTACTTTGTGAGGATGAATGTCTATAATGCCTCTCATTGTCATCAACCAATCATGGTTTAGATTAGAGGATTGTTGGTCTTAAGTCCTCATTTTAGAAAGGTTATGTAATTATCAAACATCTATCTCATTAA
This sequence comes from Sequoia sempervirens, assembly GCA_007258455.2. NCBI lineage: Eukaryota > Viridiplantae > Streptophyta > Pinopsida > Cupressales > Cupressaceae > Sequoia > Sequoia sempervirens. Next base: position 23,978 of record VDFB02275617.1, read on the forward strand.
GACTAGTAAGGGAACATAGTCAATCCATAACATCATTCTAACACAATGTGAATTTTAAGACATAGTTGTAAGAGCTTTAAATCTAAACCAACTTTCCTAAGATATACTTCCTACAATTAAATTAGTAATTAAATGAAATGTTGTTTAGCAAATTGTAAATAAAGAGAATGACTAAAATTAACATAATCCCAATTAACTAAATAACTACAGAAAGCCTAGAAAAGACCCACAATTACCAAAAGAAACTCATCAAATCAATCATCTAAGTGATTAACTAACTCGTAAGTTAGAGACTGATCGAACTGAATGAAAATTTAACCAAGAAAATATCTAATAACCAAAGTTGAGACAAAGTTACATTTAAGAGACTACAACAAAAAAAGAGGTATAATGTGAACACGATTAAAACACATAACAGAAACTACAAGAAAAATACATAAAAGGTTGAGACAAAACAAATAGTAAAAGATGAGTTGAAGTTGTTTTCTATGAATCAAAAGACATATATTGAGACAAATAACAAAACTGAGAAAATAGCTTCTTATACCATACGCAAAGCATGTGATATAAGTTAGAACATCATCATCATCAAATGGCATAGTCCCTAAACTTGAAAGCAGGGCTGTACCTGTAATATTATAAATCATGCAACCACAAACTGAATCATACTTTGAAACAAATCAAATAAATGGTATAATTGACATCATAAAACTTAATCTGCCTGCTAGTTTCAAGCAAAGGACTCAACCACCCAGTCTAACATCATTTGTTTTTTTGGCAGGTTTCCTCTAGTATTCAAAGTAAAGAGTAATAAAGCTTGCAAAGGTTGGCATTAACAAAGAAAAGCTACAAAATCACATTTTGCCGAGAGGACTTGGAATGAATGGTGTTGTCTTCACAATTAGTTTGTTTTAGTTACCAATTTGGTCTAAAGGATGTTAGAAGTTTCCTTCATCGGAGTCATCATCTTTGTCAACATCAATAAAAAGCTATGTACTCTATAATGGATGGGCATTCCCAAGAATCAACATCTAGACATTTTCCAGTGGGTTTTTATTATCCCTAGAGTGTTTTGCCACAACACTTGCATAGAACTTCTTGTGAATGTGTTGTAACAGTTTTTGTATTTGTTCAACTTGTGGTATTGTCATTTTATGAACAAGTCTACTAAAACATTGCAGAATGACATCAAGCAAACAATAGTGTCAATTCAATATCTATGTAATGAATTGATTGAACTCATAATCAAGTTGACGATTATACATCAAAAACTCTTTGAGAAATCTCTCCAAAAATTTTGTTCTGGTAACTAAATACTAAGTTAAAGCACTAAGAAAATGTAGAAACCCCTGTTTCCCCCTGACACTGAATCTGACTGTGTTTTCAAGTTTTTCTGACGTTTTGATGTTTTTGTGATTTTTTGCAATTTTTGGATTTTCAATGCAATAAATGAAGGTACGGCTTTACCAGAAATTAATAATAAATTCTTAATAAAATACTAGATCTTCAATATGGTAGCAAGTACAAGCTAAGATGAATGCGTCTCTTTTATTTCATCAACTGGAAACAGTACAATGCAATTTTTGAAACATGCAAAGTAAAAGAATGAATTTTATTGAGAAAACCTGGTGTTTGCTGTCACAGCTGAAAGGTACAGAATTGTACGGCTGTAATAAATGCTTGGTCTTTCTCCAGTCTGATGAGTCCCAATGTTTCTAGCAATTCCCAGCGCCTCCAGATGGTGAATGAATGAGATCTAAGGATAGGCGTATGAGTCAGACAAAAGAACACGTCCTTTATTGCTGGTACGGCCTGACAGAAATGTACGGCCTGTCAGATCAGCATTGAATATGGTACGGACTTCTCCAATAAGCAAAGTTTGGATCTCTGAGATGGGCGCCTTGATGAACAAATAGTATCTGGATGAAAATACTGAAGAATCTCAGATGAAAGACGATCTTTGAAAGCTCTGTAGTTTACTCTGAATGAGAAAACCTCTGTAGGCAATAGATCAAGTGATATTGCACATTCTCTGAATTGCTTTCCGTTGGAGATGGCTCGTTCCCCAAGGCAAACGAACATGAAACCCTAAGTCTCAGGCTCAGACCAAAATTGATCAGTTTCAAACTCAATAATCTCCTTAATGGCTCACTTCCCAATGCAAAATCCTCAAATAACCTCAAAAGTGCGATTTGCTACAAAATAGGGTTTTAATGAAATATTCATATTTTAATATTTTCAATCCTCCATAGTTCTCCACTGAATATTTAAATATTATTTAAATGTCAAACTGGCCCCCTTTTCATGATGGCGCACCCCTCAAGGAATAAACACTTAAGTTATAATATTAAATTATAACTTTATATTATAAACGTTAATTAATTAATATTTAATCAATACGATCAAATATTAATATCTCCCTCGTTTCTAACCCGATGATCGATCCGTCTGATGCTGACGAACTCTGAAGTGATTCCTGATGCCGCCACAGCCATACTGCTAAAATAGGTGATTGCTGCCGAGGCTTGCTAAAATAGCAATTACGCAAATAGTCTCAGATTGAGCGAGGCGAAGACAGTGATCAATCCTGTGGTGAAGGCGAGGCCAAGCTACGAGTGACCCTCTATCCAATCCATGCGGCCCTCACAGTGGTATGATAGGCCAATCCTGTCGTCTGAGAGATGTCACTGAGAAGGGGACATGACAGAAAAAGACGTCAAGCAATGAAAGAGAACTAGAATTCAAAAAAAGCAAATATTTTTTTCAACCTATCCTTATTTGAAACCATACTTTACATTATTGAAATAGTTTATCAATTACATGCATTCTTGAAGCACTATATAAACATGTGACTCTTAACATCCAAACACCTGAATCTAGTCACCACTATACCTCGTAAAGCTTAAATGTTATATAAAACAAGATTAAATACAGCCTATTAAACTGAATGGCCATTACCTTGTCATGTAGAGATTCATCCAACCTCCTTAATGCTTCTGTTTCACCACCATGGAAAGGAGTAAAATCTTCCTATTACCTCCACAAAAAGCAACAACTTCAAAGCTAATTCTAAATTTTATGATTTCAAGATTCATAATTTAAAAATGTCTCACAAAAATGAATAATACATAATGAACCAGATATTTTCTTAAATTGAAACATGTTTTTACACTCAGGGAAAAAGAGCAAACCTGAGAAATGTCCTCAAAACCAAGGCTTGTGAGTGTTGGTAGTGTCAACGCCTCTGAATCATCAATATCAATAGGAGGAAGTGATGATGGCCCATCACCTAGGGGATGTGGTGCCATGCCAATCAGCTTAATAAATGACTGGTATGTCAATGGTGGTTTTCCACCATTCTTTGATGAAATAAATGGTTGTTACAAAGCAAAAGAAAGTGATCAGACATTCAAAATAAAAATGCACTAGTTGAGGGCAAATAGAAATCATCTAATTAGGGCCATACATAAATAGTAAAAACAATTCAACCATTTAAGTGTGACAAAAATCCAAGCCTTGAATCAAATGAACATAGTCAATGCATATAAACTACTGCTACCCGATCCCTGCATGCTTTGTGTGTCCATAAAGAAGCATTAATGTTTGAAATGGAAAAGAAAAGAAATAATGCAGAATTTTCAAAGATGAAGTCAAATATTTCTATCCCTGTTTATTCATTCATCAACAAGTATTATATAGCTCTATAATTTTTGGTGACAAAGGACCAATATTTCATAATGAGATTAGAATATTTATAATATTCAGAATTAATTATCCCCTTTTCTCCCAATGGGCCTAACCACATGGAAATTGTAATCAACCATAGAACACTTTGAACTGTTATATCGTACATCTCTTCAATTCAGAAACTGTCTCTAAATACCTATTTTTCCAACTTTACAGATGTTAGTGTTGTTTTTGAGGAGAATCAGCTCATTTACTTCCTAACATTGAGAATCTATCAACCATTTTTTCTCCCAATAGGCTTAGCTGCATGGTAGCAACAATTGACATTGAACACTTTTTCAACCACCATCTACTACATCTTTCTAGTCAGGTTATTGTCACTAAATACCTATTTTTTCAACAGTCTAAATGTTTGTCTCATTTTGGAGGAGACAATTCAACTGATCTTCCTAAATCTGATTGGAAAAAAATTTGGCTTTTTTCCCTTTTTGATGGCCTTTTGGTTGCACCTTGCATATTCTTAATGTCACTGTCAAATTATATTCCCTATATGCATTTTTTGCAACCTACAGATGTAAACACTTGGATGTTAAGTAAAAATCTACCTCTCAAGATGACAAATGACAAATCCTTGCAATTAATTTTCATTTCTTATTGAGATGCTGTTTTTTCAACTTTAGTCCTCAGTTTACTATTTGTTTGTGTAGATCATTTATCCAATCTTAAACAATTTTGTTGCTATCGTTTTAAGTCTGCTTTAATATATTGAACATGAGACAATTCGCTATCTATCATAATTTGGCTGTACATCCTTAGAAATATCTGCTGCACTACATTCTTTCAATTCAAGGATGGATTTAAATTGTAGTTACAAGACTTGCCCAAACTCCATAAGTCCTGAGGAGAGCAGGCCTGGGCAAGTCCCAAAGACACAGACTTAGCAAAGACACGGATCCCTTCATAACTAGTCACCCAAACTATAGAAAACCCTAAAAACTAGTCATTCCTTCTGCCAGCGACTGGGCAAACATGCCAAATGTGACTTTAGAAAATGCCAAACGAATGCAGAAATGCGAATGTAAAAACACAATTGAAGGAACAAGTGGCAATTCCATGTCTAAGCACCAATTCCAAGTCAAAATCACCCAAACAAGTCCATGCCAAGTCTGAGTCTTGTAACACCAATTTAACCTATGTCCCCCATTTTAAATTCATAATCTACTCCATTATAATCATATTTTTCATCACGCTTTATTCTATTCTGATTCTTATCGAGTTCAATTATCTTTCTTATTTGTGATGCTAAGGATTCAACTTCTTCCTATTGTCATCTAAACTTTAAGGGAAATAAACCCAAATATACCTCACAAAATCATAAATGAAAATCAAATGTAACCTCACACTTGTTAACAAAGTGCTTGTCCATGAAATTGTCATGATCCCAAATTTGTAACTCAGGAAAGTACAATAAATATCAAAATTATAAAATTTTAATTTAAATATTATTATCACAATGCTATATCATCGATACTATTTAGCAAATGAGATAAAGACAAGATACCTAATAAAAATATGAGTAATTTAATTATAATTATCACACAATAATATTATAATTAAATTCCAAGTGCAATATTATAATTACTAAAATAGAGAACAATTTAAATATTATAATCATAGTGAATATTGAAATCGATATAGAATACAAAACTAAGTCTCAAACAATGATAATAAAAGGAGATATAATGTGCAAGGCAAACAAAATCCCAACGTCCGCTTGACTGTCGGCCTTTAGCAAACCACCGTTCCTTTGACACAAGGAGAGCCAATGATATTCCCAACCGCTGCCACTGTGGATGTCGAGGACGAGGAAAAGACCCATCTGCGAATGACCCTACACTTCCAATCGTAATGGCAAGAGTAACAAGGATACAGTCTCGTTGAGGCTCGGGTTGATATACGCGAATAGATACCTATCTTTAGGCGACAGGAGTCAAGACTATCTGAAGGCATCGCTGAAAACTCAACGTAAAGATAGGAAAATTTGTTGCAATGTTAAAAAGAATCAAACTAGGATTAGTTACCAAAAGCCTCGATTAAGGTATAGGACGAAGAGACGTCTATGTTCCAAAGGACACCACTTGTCCATTCTCAAGGGTATAAATAAGGATGTGAAATTGATGAGGAGGAGGGAATGAATAGGATACAAACCAGGTAGAGGACAAGGGAAAGGCGTTGGAGTATGTAGAGGGTTACAGCAGACCAAGTGGCGTTTCTCATTTAGAATTAATATTTAATCATCCTGGATATGACAATAGTAAATTGACTCAAAATAGATAACTGATACTCAATGCAGCAATTCCTAGTTTCATTCAATAAATTGTCTCCATAGACCAATCTGTGTTGCTTTTGTGCTGTGTCTAATTCTTACTTGCTTCTATCCATTATATCTGAAATGGAATATGCAAATCCTAGGTAAAAATCAAGCATAGTCTAGTCATGAAGATCACTGCATTTCTGAAATAACTAAATCCTGATTAATATATTAAGTAAGCATTATCTTTTACCAAATTTCTGTAATCTTGATGATAGCCATTGTCAGTAGGAAAGAAATAATGATCAGACTGTCCTTGGACAGATATTAATATGGCTCCTCATTGATTTGGAACTACATATGCATAATGGATGTTGCTAATCTGACCAACAGTGCAATGTTTTCTTTCACATTATGATAATTCTAATTGCTCTATGAATTGATTATGATTCCTTTAATATTATTCTGATTGTAATTGTTCTATAAAAGGATTATGGTTTTCTTTCATACTATCATGATTGTAGCTGGCCTATGAAATGTGTTTGATAAGAATCAATAGTGAAAACAAGTGTAATTGATTGCTAAAAGATTGTCTTCTTTGTGTTGCAAGCTTATTGGGAGGAAGGGTGTGAGGGAAGCGGTGCCTAAAAACCCCACTTAAGTCCGCCCCCGGAACCCAAGGCAAGGATGGGCCCTATAGGGATGGAAATTCCACTCATAGTCCACCCAATCCCAAGGCCTAGGTGGGCCATGGAGGGGTGGTAGGCTCGGGCCACTTATCCGCTCCCCCAACTATCCCCAATAAGTCAAGTGTCTTCCAAGGTGTTGACGTGGGTAGAGAAGACAAGTACAAGTGGTTCCACTAAGCACGCCACTCCGAAGATGGAATGGTCTTGAGGGACGTTCAGCTCAAGGCCAAGGGGTGGGTTATCCTGATAGGATGCTTGTGCCCTTGGGCTTAGACAGATAGCTTCGAGCGGGTCTACCCATGCCACTCCTCACCTGTCTCCATTGTTGATTTGTGATTATGTTTATATTCTGGATAGTTAGATATTAATGCTAACAATGATATGTGTTTGTCGAAATGTTGTCACATTGGTGAATGCAGATTTGAATCCAAGATCATTTCATTAAAGAGAACATTTTCGACATGCGAATTCTAGGGAAAACCAGGTAAGGGACAGTATAGAAACCATACAAATCAATGTGTACAATTGATAATTGTGCCTTTTCTCTCTATGCTTTTCTTTTTCCAAAATTTGCACTGTGATGTTTTGCATGTTCACAACCTTTAGAAACATGCCTTGAACTATGAAATGTAAACTGTGAACCAAGTTCAATCTACTCATCATTTGCAAACTCATATAGCTCAAATGACCCAATCTCTCATGCCAAAGATACTAATGAGGATATGAAAATGTACTAAGGCAAAACAACACAATAGAAATGCATAAAAAACACACAAGCTATACCTTATACACTTTCAAACTCCATGATTGAGCTAAATAGGATGCACCCTAAGCCTATTGATATGCATTAAATAACTAGATATGTGGATTGCTCTAACAAAACTTCAACATAACCTTGTTGCAATAGCAAATATGGAAGGAAAATGACAGCATGAAGTTACTTGCAATAGACGTGATGATAATGAAGGGTGAAGGCTTTTATTTAGAGAAAGAGACTCTAATGGATGGAGGGCTAAGATCTTGCCACAAGATCAAGAGCTCATGTTGAGAGGTGCTCTCAAGCAAGAGGGAGAGGACAAGTGTCATGTGAGATTTAATAGAGAGTGGAGGCTTAAATGAAGGTGATTGGATAAGATTATGGAGGATTATGATAGGATTCTCAAGAGAGGCAAATCTTTGACTTTTTGCTCATCTCTAAGGAGGTGGAATTTAAAATTGGATTTTATAGATAGGAGAGGAGTGGCCCCATACAAAGTCAACTAAAAAGGTGGCATTTGTCCCTAGCGGATTTAATGAGGAAAAGGTGAGGAATTATTGGGTGAATCTGCAGGCAAGCTTATGAAGGAGGAGGGTGGCACATGGGAAGTGATGGAATTTAAAATTGAGGAAAGGGTTAAATGAGGATTAGAAGGAAGATATTTAATTAATTAATCTAGGATTAATTAATTAATAGATTTTAGAAGAAATAAATGGCAAAAGGCTAAGGTTGGATTAATTAAATAATTAACCTTTAGACGAAGGGAAAACATAAAAATTAACTAAATGAAATTTAATTAATTTAGAGGAATAGAGGGATAATTAATTAAATAATAAAATATTTAATTAATTATGGGGTAATGGGATAAATTAATTAAAACTAAGAATTTTAATTAATTTAAAATGCAAAGTCAGATTTAGGGTGTCTACAACTAACTTCATCAACATGTGTAACATCAACATGAAAAATGAAGTTGGAAGTCAAAATGCACTTCAAAATTTGTAAATCTTAACATCCTCATGCACATGCCTAGATGTAATAACTTTATAGTTGTGATTGATGCCTTTACCTAGAAACTCCTTGATAAGCCCAAGAGTTTCCTAAGGACAATCAACAAACTAGCTAAGAAATGGGCTCACTAAATTAATCTATGAATCACGATGAACATGAAATGGAAATGTAGGAGCACAATAACATAAGGTTACAACTGTTCAACCTAGTTCCAAAGATGTTCAATCCCTAGGCCAAAGATGATGTAGAAGATCCCATTAGTAAGTTCTTCTATGCCAATGGCATTCTATTCCATGTTGCTCATTCTCCTTATTTTAAGGAGACCATGTACAAGGTTGCTCAAGCAGGGACTTCATATTTTCCATTAGGGGAGACAAATTAAGGAATATTATATTGGATAAGAAATATTCAAAGATAACTATGCTTATGGAGGAAATAAAAGCTATATGAGTCTCATACTAGTGTAGCATTATCACGGATGGATGTACATTGACAAACATTAGACATCTTATGCTCATCAATATCATAGTTACATTTACAAAGAGCCCCTTATTTCCTTATAGAAATTGATTACTCACGGCATCACAAGGATACAGAGTTCCAATTTCAAATCCCTAGAGATGACATTAAGGAGATTGGCCCTAACAATGTGGTGCAGGTTGTGACTAATGTGATACATATGTGTAGGGCAGTTTGAAAGTTGATTGAAGCTGCCTACATGCACATCCATTGGTCCCTTTGTTGTGTTCATAAAAAAAGCAATGTCCTCAAAGGCATTGGCAAGATTGAGTGAAACAAACAAGTTGTAGCCAATGTGAGCAACATTCAAATGTTTATTTACAATTGCCACAATCTCATGCACTATTTTGGTACTTTTTCAATGTTGTACCCACCTCAAACTCGATGTTGGTACTACTTGATACTCATTTTCATTAATGATTTATCAATCATTGTGTGTCAAGTCTAGGTCCCTAATGGTCATTTCCAATCAAGTGATCAACTTGCCATGTCAATGAGAATTTCTACTAACAAATTCTTGTAGATTGTTGGGGGTTGCAATTATCATGAGACCATGGATGAATAAGTACTTGATTGATAGTCAAAACTACTTGGAGCTGACAAAAAATATATTGGCAAATAAAGAGACAAGAAACCAAGTCTAAGAAGCACACTTTTAGAGTGCTAATGTCATGTCAAAAATCCACCAGTCAGCAAGCATGATTTGAGTTAAGTAAATCATGCCAAGGAAAGGACAAATGTGTTGCATTTTTGTATTGCATTTTCATATGTACAAATCACATCCAAGACATAAGTTATTTATGGTGCTCAGGGAATGATAAAGATGGCACACATTCTTGATCACCTAGTCAGCAAGAAGTCAACACATATGTAAGGTGATGTAGTCAGCAATGAAACCATTTCCAAAGGTAAATGATGATATCGTCAAATGAATTGCACCAATAATAAGAGGGTTTTAAAAGATCAAACAAAGCACACAAGTCAACTTGTTATGACATGAAGTGGCGATCAGTATCTAAAAATCACACCTAAGAAAAAGTTCCAAGTTGAGCACACTTTTTATTAAGTTTTGTTAATTATTGTTAAAAAAAAAGTCACACCTAATATAGAATCAAAGTGGTGCAATTTTTAGACTTTGTTGTTTGTTCTCAAGTTTATTACATCTAAAAGGAAAAAATCGTGCCTAAAGGAAATCAAATTGAAAGCACCTTTTTTTTTTTTGTTTTGTGTGTGTAGTGGCAATCAAAATAAGATCAGTGCCTATGTGCAAAAGATAAATATAAATACCAGTCATTGAAAATATTAAAATAATGCAAACGATGGGACTATTCCAAACTGGTTAGCCTAATTAGGAGTAGTGAAGTTAACAATTTCTATAAATGGCAGTGACATTATTCATTCAAAACTCATTGGGCAAGTCCATTTTGCTGTTCATAGCAAAAAACAGACTTTACTAGAAAATCATTGTAAGTGACTTTACTAGATTCTGATGTTTGAAGCATGTGAGGCATCAAATTTGTAAAATTTAATAAGGACAGTAAGTGAAAATCTATGTAGAAGAAAGATGAAATACATTGTCAACCATTGATTTTGTGGTGCCCGATGAAATGATTGTTGTGCATGTGTGAGTAAGAAGTGACACTTATAGGAACACTATGCAACCATTGATCTATCTTTTGATCTGCAGACAGCACTTGAAGTAAGGACTTCTACCATGGGAAAGCACCATATGTTGTTTACCATCCAGTTCAAGGCCATTCACACAACCATTAAGAAGGTTTAGTCAAAGGAGAAATTTGCAAAATATATATTCAAATTTGTAATTTATAATCATATGATACTATGATGTGAATTTTAATCCTTTGTGGGTCTATAAATGAAGTAAAAACTATCTCTGAGTTCAAATTCAATTTTTTGCATGTTTTTAAGTTTATTTAAGAAATTAATGTATTTGTTTAGTATGTTTGCCAAGTCTAGAGGCTAAGTCAAAATTTAGACTTGTCAAGTTTTTGTTGGATCTATGCTTTGAACTGTGGGAGTGGGTATAACTTCCTCCATGGAGACTTTCTTTGTCAGCATTGCATTCATTTCGGTGTTTACTCTTGTTACCATCGTTTCCAGAATGTGGAATACCATTCTTTGGGCTTCATCATTCTCCCTTAGGAGGTCCTTGAAGAATTCCACCCCTGCCTTTTGAATATCCTCCTCTTCACTATGTGTTTGCCCGTGCTTGTCTTTTATCTATACAATTCTATTCCAGCTCCACTTTATTCTTGTTGAATTATGGAAAAACTTGGTATTCAAGTCACCTTCCTATAGCCAAACATCTCTTGATTTGGAGCACCAATAGATTTCCTCCCTGGCTAAAATTTCATTGTATTCAGTCAGAAGAGCCTTCTCCTCTTCAAATTCTTCCATTGTCATCCCCTGCCTAATAATCTTCTCGCTCAATTCTGCCATTGCTTCCTCCAGTCTGAGATTTTCATCAAAAATGTTTTTGAAGATTGTTTTATTCCACGCTTTTAGGTGTTCCTTTATTCAATTAAGCTTCTTATGGAATAAAAAACATTTTAGAGCCTTGAATGTTTATAGGTTCTAGCCACCAACTTTTGAGAAGATCAATAAAACCTTCAGTTCTCAACCACATCTTTTCGAATTTGAATTGTCCATTGATACGTTTTGTCTTCTCAACTATGATCAGCTCCACAGGAAAATGATCTGATATTGGTGATGGGTGGATATAGGCCTTCGGGAATATTTATTCCTGCAACCATAATTCAAAGACTAGGAACCTGTCTAGGCGTTTAGCAATATTAGTAAAGCCTAGCCCTCTATTTGTCCACGTATAGGTGCCATTTGAGGTTTTAATATCTATCAAGTTACTTTCATCAACAAATTGGATAAAATCCTTTTGAGATTGGGATATCTTCCTTGAGCCCCCATTTTTTTCGGACAAATCCAGTACTGTGTTAAAGTCGCCCCCCACTATAGTTTTTGAATTACTAAGCTCTTTTAAAATGGCATTCCATACAACTTTCTTTTCTTCAGACTTTACCAGGCCATAAACATTGAAAATAAAAAAATTAAGATTGGTTATCTTTGAAAATACCTACATTTTCATCCACGAGCTTTGTCTTGATAGGATTTTCACTTCTGTTTTTTACTCATTCCATAATACTCCTAAACCACTTGACGCCCCTTCTACGTTGACAAATTCACCTTTCCATCTTTTGCAGTATTTCACAAAGGAATTCGCTTCTGGATCTTTCAACTTTGTCTCTTGTAGCAAGATAATTTCAGCTTCTATATAGTCTAGCTGGCATTTCACCAGTTGTCTCCTGTTAGGGGCATTGAGGCCCCTAACATTCCACATAATGATCTCATCTTCCCTCAAGGGAGGGGCACCCTCCCTTGGACCTTGTCTTGTATTGTTTGATTGTGGACTGATCACCTCTTTGCGCCTCCTCTTCATGCTTTTGTTTATTTGTTTTTCTACCAGATCTAATGCCCAAAGGTTTATTTGCAAACTGACAGATGGTCCTTGGTTCCACAACATCTAGCCTTTCCTTTTCTTCTTGGTCAGATTCTGCTTCGCTTTCACACTATTTTCATCTCAAGCAGTTCATCATTCTTCAATAGAGGAAACTCCAATGCCAGAGGAGTCTCCAATATCACATTGTCCTGGGTCTCCAACAATTCCCCTTCCTCCATGTTTGAATCGGCCAAAGGGTGTCTCGATTTACTTGGGTCTGCCACCACAATTGCCCACTTGTCTCCCTTTTCTTCTTTATCCTCGGGTGGGTTTTTCATAGTGGTTTCCTTGGTCGGGCCTTTTTCTTTCCAGACCTCCTTAGACTTCTTTAGTTTGTTTCTACAATTTGCCTTGGTGTGGTTACGCCTCTTGCAATTTAGACAGAAACATTTGATCCTTTCCACTTTGATTTCCTGCTTCCAGACGCCTTTACTTATGACCAAGGATATTTTTGTTGGTATGTCATTTATAGCAAGGATTTGAATTCTCACGTATATCAATGATTCATTGTTTCTCAAATCAATGGTGATTGCTAACCCCAACGCATCTCCATTTTTTGTCAAACATCGACCTGACCAGTATTCATATGGTAAGTTATATAACCGAATCCATTTCAGTCCATCCTGTGGATTGCACATCAGAGGATTAAAGTTCCTCACGCATTTTTGCAGATATAGAAAGTTTTCGCCGTTCTTCCACCTATCATTACTTAAGATTCTTTCTCTCATCGCCTCGTTCTCCATTACGACAATGAAGAAACCTTTGGGAAGGTAGTTTATTATTACGTTTCCATGCCAACTTTTCGTCACCCATTCCTCAGTTTCCTTCCATGAATATCACCTACCAAGGAACCTACCAATAACGGCTGTTTTCTCAAATACTGCCGCATCCTCTTCCACAATTTCACAAAGATTTACAGAGATTTCCGTCTGACTTCCCAATTCTTTCCTTTCCGCCACTATTTCAACATTGTTGTTCTGAAATTCCTGCTTGCCTTTACTTCCATTATCAACTTTCCCTGAGTCGGAACCCCTTCGCTGGTTTATTTCGCTTTGGTTTTCATCCACCATTTTTCCAATCCTCCATTAATTTCTTATTTTCTGCTCAAAATTGTTTTTTAGTATTATATTTATAATGATTATAATTATAATAATATTTAAATTGCTAATATTTATATTTATATTTTTTATATTTATATTGATATTCATTTGTATTTCAACATTAGGGTTTTTAGTGTCATAATTTCGGGGGCATGACATATTTCCTTCATATATGCTCCTATGTCTCTTTTAAATCTGCTCATAGATCTTTTTTAAGTCTGCTCTTATTTACTTCATCTCTCTTATATACTTCTACTTTAAATTTGCTTGCGAATGTATGATATGATTTATTTTTCACACATTCTTCTCATTCCACACTCACATCTTATATCTTCAAGCCTTCATGAAAAGTGGCATCTCTTTGAAAAGAGATAACCCTTTGAGAAGTCACCACCTTTTATAAAGAGATCACTGCTTTTTGAAACTAATTCATAATCACCCTTATGAAATACAATCGTTGTCTTTAAACAATCATAATTTTTTCCTTAATAGTCTTTATCACTGGCTTTTAGAACAATATTAATCGTGGCACTTAAGGTAATCGCTGCCTTCATATATACTTTCTTTTGATCGCTACCTTTTCATCTTTAATTGCTGCCTTATACACATGATCACTACACCATAATGATATATTATGTGCTGCTTTTATATTTGCTTACTCATCAATAATATTATTTCTTTCTTGGGCGATCTCATATATATAAGTGTCTTCCTCTTTCAATCCTGAAGTCGGCAAGAATGACCATAATGATATATTATGTGCTGCTTTTATATTTGCTTACTCATCAATAATATTATTTCTTTCTTGGGCGATCTCATATATATAAGTGTCTTCCTCTTTCAATCATGAAGTCGGCAAGAATGATAAAATGATCTTTGAATCTACCTTCGAATCTACTATTGAATCTTTGATCTTTGAATCTGCCTTTAAACATACTTGGTCGGCTAACATACTTGACAATTTATGGCTTTTGGCCTATAACAATCTAACAAATTTTCTTTCAACATCAATGACACTTAAACCAATAATCTTGCTAATACACTTTGACATCAATGACAATATCTTGATCATTCGTTTTGACAGCAATGACAACATTTCCAACAATTAGCTACTCCACTATTTTAATGGTTGTACTAATTACCATTATGACTGCATTATTAATAAATTCCTCTCAAGCTATTAAAGAAATTTTTTTACTAGGGCAATGGCCCTATTAGTGATCCAAATTGTGTTTGGCAATCCTAAAGAATGCATTTGAGACTTAAACCCAAGGACTCATGTCAGTTAGCATAACAAGGTTAGACTCATAATCACACTACAATGAAATATTCCGAGCCAAATTTTTTCGATTTTACAATTTCAAAGTTACAATGCACCCGTTAAGGTTAGATGATAAACCAAAACGTCTCAAGCAACTCTAACCAAGATGTATACCGTGATCCCGATGTGGGCAAGGTGTGAGCATTGGTCAGAGGATCTAATCAAACTGCTTATGCTGCAACTCTAACCAAGAATGGCGCCGATGATGGCGAGCATATGGTCAGAGGATCTTCTACTCTAAATGCTAAAAGGGAACTCAACGTCAAGTATGTGCTACCCAATCCAATGCGGAGTGAGGGGCGACCATCTGACGGAGTGATTACAATAGCAATGCTTGAAAAGACAATGCGGAAAGCTGGAAATACTCAACACCCAGAATGTGCTTTCTAACCCAGACTGGGATAGTAGCTACCATAGGGCGGAGGTAAATTAACTACAATATCAACTGCTGAAAGTAAGAAGACTATTACAATCTGATAAAGCAAGAATCTATAATGCTGTCAGTACTACTGCCAGCTTACAATTTAAGAGAGATGATATCTTGCTAACACTGCGAATCAGCATATAACAATTTTGCAACAATATTAAAGAATTTCTTTGCTGATAAGTAAAGCTACAAATGAATAGCACCAACAGATCCAACCTCTTTTCCACTTGGGCAATTCCCAATGATGCCACCACGAAGTCTTTGAGAACTCTTCACACCCGTCCAATAATGAAGATGCAGATTACTCCAACTCTGTTTGACAGTCCTGTATTTTTCATCATGGAACCAGCAGCATAGAGATTTCTTGGAAAGCTTGCAACTCCCTAAACACTTACTCAAATAGCGTAATACTAAATGCAAAACACTACTAGCATGAGGGCGCTTAGAACTAAACCAGAAAACAGACTTAAATTGCAGACTTTATTAAATGCACATTTCCCAATGAAACCCTGAATGGTACGACCCAGCACAGGGGCGATTTTGCCTTTAAAATTCAAATCCTTTTTCAAAAAAATCTACAAATTGGCACACTTGGGCGCCCAGCCAAGATGAAAGGAAATACACAATACCCACAACTAAATTTTTGGTCTTTTTGGAATTATGAATAAAATATGAGTCTGCTGTAGCAAATAATGCAAAAAAACTAGAACTTCTAATATGCAAGAAACAACGCTATATAAGCAAATCCAACTACAAAGTATCAACTCAACAACAATGCAAACCTCACTAAAGAATCACTAATAAGCATTCTAAATTCTCCACTAGATGCTATCTCTCAAGCATGAAGTCGAGCCCAGACTAGGAGGCATTCATTCCTCGAAGAAATCCCGCAACCATTTCGGCAGCATAACAATAGCATAGAGAAAAGATGATAAATGATGCACAACGCCTTCCTTTTATAACTTCCTGTTGACCTCTCGAAACCCTAAAATCCAACTCGATGCCAAACCCTAGCTCTTTCTCCAAGATGGCGTCCTTTTCTTTTCAAGCTCAATATTGATATTTTAATAAAAATCAATACCTTGATAAATGCGCCCATATTAAGCTTGCTGTGACTTAGGAAAATTCAACATAATTTAAATATACCCTCAATGATGGCGCCACCCTTCAAGTCCACCTTTTAAAATAACATTAAGTTATTTGACTAGGCCAAGGTGATAAAATAACATTTAAAATATAATGTTATTTTTTCAGTGAAATAAGCTCAACTCTCCAAAACTGCATTCTGAAGCCTGAAACTGAATACGCCACTTGAGTCAACTGAAGGGAAAAGTCAACTGCCTGAGACCAACTTGCTTACTGCCAAAAATAGAATTTACTAAAAATAGTAAATTCCAGAAAATGCTCTGAATGCCGAGATGAACATACCACTGCGAAGCTTTCTGAAAACCCAGAAAGAATCCGCCATTGAATCCACCAACTCGGCAATGACCTCCTCAAAAATAGAAACCCTAATTTTATCTTAACTAGCCTTCTGGTTTCCGAGGAAACTAGCGGTCCGAAGATCATGCTCGAGAAGGGGACATTACATACAAGGTATTGTGGGCCACTTGACAAGAAAGACTAACTCTTCTGCACTTTTGGCTCTGCAGGGCCAAGGAGATTAATCCCAAAAATATTTTACAGGGTAATTAAGGGAAATGAAAAGCAAACTAGGTCTCACATCTTAGCCACATCCTTTGCATGAGGATATCCCAAAGATTTATTACCAAATATCCCTTACACTGGCTTACTAGAATTGAAGACCTAAAACAACTTTCTCAGCCAATCAGATTACGCATGCAACTAAAGATGCAAATATAATTTATATCCCCAAATGTGATTTTATTTACAATATCATACTTCATATAAAACCCTTGAAAAACCAATAAATGCACAACCCTCAAAAGATGGCTGATAAGTGAAAGCTCTCAAAGAATGTGGCAGAAATTAGTATTATTGGGTATGCATATTGGTAGCATACAAACTATTGTAACTAATAAAAATCAAATGATGTATTTCAATATGGAACAATCAACTACTAAGACACCAATGCCTCAATCCATTGGTGATACTTGATAGAGTCAAGATTTGAAATAAAGTGCAAACACATATGTAAATCTAAGCCTATTAGTAAGGTGTGAATTAACATAAAACATAGAACCAAAAATGCATTTTAGAATGCCGTCAGTCTAGCTGCAATTTCATCTAAATGCATTTCACAAACTACCAAAAACTTCACATGACCAAATCTACTTTAACAATCCATAGATGATCAAAAAAAATACATAACGCCATCATACAAGCAGGAATGAACAAGGAAAGGAAGGTGATTTACACTGTCCAACTCACACCTTGCTTAGAAGTGGTACGGCCTGTACTTGGCCGTACAAATCTGCAGCACACACCATCTAATGTCTCTGAACCAGCAAAGGATGCAATGCAAAAGGTGCAGCCAAGATTGTAGAACAGTATTCAGCAATTTTAATGTCTCATGGACTATAACCAGCCTCCAACATGCTACCAATAGCTAAAGGACAGTCCTGGAATGGAATAGCTCAACTAGATTACAAACCACTAACATCACCCTTCAAATCTTACCAATGAATTCACACCAACAATAATGTCAGATACTAACAATCTCAAAACACAGAAAAAATCTTTATATCTGCAACTCAAACTGGAGCTTCAATCTGTAGCACAATGGTGGCCTCTAAATGAAACCACACAAACTAACTAGGGGGGTTTTCATCCCCAGAACTAGAAATCTTGAGAGAGCTTTTGTACTCAAAAGATTTGGAAGAACTTAGGTTCATTCCACCAACATAACAATAACATTCACAAGTCTCTCTCAAAAATGAGCCCAAACACCTCCTTTTATAGCGTTTTGGAGGGAAAATAACCAATTAACAATTAAAATAATTCATTTATCTCTCAAAATGACCTTTTGAAATATAAATTATCATTTCATATGCAAATGACCTCTTATCTCTCCTAGGCATCCCCTTTTGGGGAAAATAATAACTTTTTCAAAATGATATTACACTAAAGTTGTCAAATTAATAATAAAACATTAGAAACCTAAGTGATATTTAATTTGTTTTACCCGATTTGTGGAAAGCATTGAAACAACATCGAAATCAAATTTTGATCACACTAAGATGATAATGGAGATGTATGATGATGACTGGAGCCAACCAGGTGATTTACTAAAAATAGATACCTTTTCCAGGAAGTTTGGAGAACACCCCATAAGTCAAAAAACACTTCTGAAAGTGTCATGACAATCCATATTGCCAATTGAGCTCATTACCAAAAATAGCAACACTGAAATACTAAAATTGTGCTCTCCAAGAACTTTTGAGTCCCTTTAACCTTACCACTTAGCCTACGGAAACTCGGAAAATAAGATAAACACCAAACTGACTAGGCTTGAGAAGGGGACATAACAATATAATCATATTCGAGTTTTGTTGCTAAATGAATATAGTTTTTGGACTTGCAAAATGCAAGTGTCTTTCCTGTAGGATGAGCTCACTCAATCCAAAGTGGCTCAGTTTGTGTAAAGCATCAAGCAACATGTGGCATATGACAAATGTCACATGATTATCAATGTGCACTTGATGCATATATATTGTGTGATTACCCAATAACAATGGACATCCATAAATCATGTCAGTTAATTATAGTGAATCATTTCAGCATTAAGTACAAGTCATTTTATACTTCCATGAAACAATCTTGCTTGGCTGGATTGGCTATACAACATGGCATTAAGATATCTATTACTCCTTGTTCATTACATCTGATCTCATTATCTCTTAAATCTTACCTTCTTATTTATGAGAAATGCTGAATTTTATGACACCTAGACAGAATTTATAAGATACCTCAGCATTACCAAACTCTCTTAACCTATGCTAGCTGAGATTATTGATCATTGTTGATTGAATATAGAAGAAAGGTCTCTGTGAGATTCATCCTACAAGGGTGCAGTGTCTGACAGAAGATTGAAGAACACACACAATATTGATTTTTGGCAGATGAAAGTTTCTCAGATGTATTTCATTTGAAAATTTCTCTCCACTCAAATTAAACTTTTTCTTCAAAAAACCCCATATCACAAAGGCTCTCCCATTGTCTTAACATTCAACAATAACAAGCTATCTAAATAAACAGAGACAAGCCACTGTGGTATTTGAGGACTTCAGTTTTCTCAGGGCACTAAGCATGAAATGTTTCTGAGAAATCTTGAACTAATTAATCTCATCCTTGGCACTTGTTGCCATTTCACATGTCAGTCTTCATGAGAAAAGTTCAACCAGGTTTCTACGAATTCATCTTCTGCCTCTAGCTAATACCAAAAAAAGCTGTTTTCTAATGCAAAAGTAGGTTAAGTTTTGCCACAAACAAATTTTCAACTTGTCTTAAAAATCTCTCCCAACTTTCATATCCTCCAAAAAATGTTTGGAAACCTCACCTCATCAAAACCAATGTGATTAAGCAACATGTGTAACTTACAATGAATTCAAAATATAAGATAATTTCATACTTAAAGTTCAAAATTCATAAGACTAACCAAAGTTGATCTAAGCTACTTTCAATGTAATTCAATAGAATTATGGATATGAAAACCTATCTATTATTTCATTGTTTACGAATCAATTCTACAAGAAACCATACAAGTCTGAACAAGCAATCACATGCCTCAAAGGAAGTTTCCATACTATTTGAAGTTCTTAGAAGGAAACATCATACTCATTCATTCCATTTAAACCTCTAAAAGCATTCACAAGGAGAGTTGAGTTTTTGCCTTGATTATTGCACATATATAGTTTCCTACCTTTTTGATAATTTCCTCTGGACTAAATATTGTGTGGCTTACAGGACAGAAAACATCCACTCCAAGCTTTGATGCATATTCCTGTCAAAACAACAGCTCAACTGGATTGTGAAACAAAAAAATGAGGCATTCACTAAGAGACAATAGAAAGCAATTTCAAGTACTTTTACATTTTAAAAAACTAGGAAATTCATATATACTGGTATTAGAAAAGCTTTCTTAGATTACAGTTAAACAATGTTGGGTGGATTTCCACATTGAGAGATAACCAAGAAACATCAAATCAAAATTACTGTGGGTTGGTAAACTATTTTGAAAGTGGGTTGTGGGCAGTGTTAGCAGGAGCATAGCTCTTAAGGATAACAAATAGTGCAGTAAGAGCTCCAACTAACTACCAAAACCACAACCCAAAAGAACTTCAATTAGCATGCCTACAATACAAATTGCATCACACATACTGATTTCTATGGGATCTATTCTGATCCTGTAAACCTTTCCTGGTTCATGAGTGGAGTTATTGAAAAGATATTTATAGGATTTATTTCTCAGTCTAATTTTCTACATGAATACATTCACTTTGATGAATTTTTATTTAACTGTACAACAAATAACCTAACTTATATTATTAAGACTTCTTATGATTATCAGGGAGGCTAAACTTCCTCCACACATCACTATTATGTAACAAGATTGTTTTTCTAGGTAAATAAAGTTCTGTGTTAACATTTGACCAATGTCAAGTTAACAACCGACTATACAATAAAGAATATTGTTAAAATAATGAGTGAATACTCCATGAGGCACGTATTCGAATGTGTGTGCATTTATTTATTATTGAGGGAGGTAATTACATCAGCTGTAACTTACATTGTGTTACTTTATTTAACATATACGTCTTTACAACATTATAAGCATCGAGTGCCTTATGTCTAATGTATAAACATTATATCTAATAAATACTACCATCTATAACTTTGTTTGAACCAACAAAATGAAATTCAGCACAATCAGAAAACAACATTGACAAGGCCAAAATACAAAGTGGCCACCACACAGTACATAAGCATGTATTACTTGATCCAAAAATCAATCAATTAAGTTAGTGAAATCAGCTACTTAAGCACATAATGTTCTCCGGAAGATTTTCTTTTTAATTCATACTCTCTATAATTCATTCTAGCAAGAAACCTGATTGAACAAAGTTGCAGAGATCAAATTGTCAGGGAAGAACAGATACAGAGTTGCTCCAAGTGATTCGAACACTCAAGGTGCTGATGTTGTGCAGAAACCAAACATGTATGACAGATTTGATCCCATTCAAATAAATCCAACGTGTTCAACCCATGTCAAACTCGGCCTATACAG
>VDFB02275618.1:0-44516 GCA_007258455.2 Sequoia sempervirens
AAGGTTCATTGTATCTGATCGCAAGCATTCTGTAAGCTAAAACAGTTATATAATATTGGTTATTTGTGTACGCCATCTCAAGATCTTGTTATAATACTATTCTGGAATTGCCGATTTGGGATTGCTTTTCATTGTGCATTCAGTTCTATTGTTCCAGTGGAAATTTGTCTTTGAATTTGGTTGTGAGCATTCTAAGTAATATCTATTGCATTGGCGGGCTATATTTGGTTAAATTAATTCATGTATGTTGTGTCTGAGTTTAACTTCTTCATCTAGTGGTGTTTATCTCGTGGATTAAGGCCCAAGCTCATTATAGTGGTATCAGAGCCTTCATCCTGCCAACTAGTGGATCCATGGGTGGGAAGAATTTGGTGAAAGAGCATGGACCTCAGATAAAGGACATAGATCTTGAGACTGAGGCATCTAAAACTTTGAAAAAATATCAAAGCTTGCCGGATGATGCAAAGGCTTGCATTCCCCTTGATGAGTACGTGAGAGCACACGAGTCCCTCTACTCCCACAAAAAAGGACTTTATGACTACATAAGGTGAAAGAAGAAAGAAGAGGAAGATTCAAAAATTGCTGAGGGAATTAAAGAGCAGGAGCCAAAATTACGAAAGGAGGAACAAGAGGACACTATAATGAGGTATGATGATATTGAGGTTGTGATTTTGAGCACTAGTTTTTCATCCATGCATGATCATGAGATAGAAGAGTCTTGCCTTGAGGAGACACCAGGATTACTTGATGGTACTTCAATGGAATGTTTGGAGGCCCAAGACAAAGAGGACTGGGTTAATTGCAAGAAACAAGCAGAGGAAGTACAACCATAAATGTTGCAGGAGAGCCTTGATGCACATCCTTTGAGAAGCCAACTAAGGGTCAACAACGGTATGGTCAATTTGACTCTACATCACTTTGATCATATTCATAAGATGATAGCAATGTTGTATTGGAAGATGTTTGAGAAGCATGATGATTTTGAGGAGTTGCATGAGCTCAAGGAATCCTTGATGGTAGTCAAATCTAACTACCTATGCTTGCTGGCAGATCGAAATTATCTCCTCAATTGAAGATATACTATGATGCTTTGAGAGAGGATGAAGATAAGGTAGATGAGCATGGCGGAGAATTCAACACAACACAATCTTCATTTCACATAACAGGATTCCAAAGTCATGCAGAGATCGCGTCCATGGAAGAAGACAACATGAAGATGGTCCAAGGAGGGACAATGGAAGATGAATCCAAAGGATCCTAAGACGGAGATATAGGGACATATACACATGGTGGTCATAGCGATATTATCACAAGGTAAGAAGTCAATTCAGGTTTTGATATGCATTCTAATAATTCATTGTTTTGGCATAGTCTTGAGGGTGATTGGAAGAATCAGTTAAAGATGACTAGGGATGAGGAGGTTTGAACCTTGTCTAAGTTGGATGGCACAAGTAGTATTCTTGAGGATTTCATACAAAGGGCAGCTACGGGACAGGGTGAACTAAGCATCAACCTTAGAGATTTGAAAGAGATGGTGGTCACCATGGGAGGCACCAAATCGACATACTTACATTTGATTAAGGACAAGGACAAGGCAATTGATTATGCAGACACAACGATGGCTACTTCCAAAAAGTGTGCGAAAGAGATTGGCCAGATTATGGAGGAGATTGACAGCATACAAGAAGACATTCTGCAACATTTTCAGAGGTGTATGACTTATCATCAGGGCAAGCCATGGCATCTTCCATATGCACCATTCATGATAGAGTAGGAGCAAAATGATTGTTTAAAAATGGATGGCACAATTTGCATTTGGAGGATTTTGGTAGGAGAATCATAGCACGGTGGATACATTTTGGGATTCACTTGGGATTTGGGAGTTAGCGCGGAGTCTGGTATGATCCATGATAGGGTAGGTCAACAACTACCTTGCGGATTCTTCATGAGGCTCTGGGATCCGGGTCTGAAGTTGTTTGAGGGCAAGCAACATTTGAGCGGGGGAGACTATCAGTCCCCAATCTAGGACCTAGTCCCAGTTGGCAGATAAAAAGCATTTTTAAATGCTAATTTGAAAATAATAATAATAATGTTTAAATTAAATAATTAATAATAATTATATTTAATAATAAATAATAAATAATAATTTAAATTATTAAATAATAATATTTAAATTAATAAGTTGGAGATTGTGTTTGGCCAACCCATTTGGGAAGGCGCCATCATTGCCTATATATTGAGCATCATTGGCTGAGGAGAGCATTGATCAAGATTTGGTAGGTGCAGCGTAGCTTTTGGTATCTGTCAGGGACGTAGTCGCCTGCAGATCTTCGACAGAGTGGGAAGGAACCCCCATTTTGCTTATTTTGAGCGACACCATCATCCGAGTTTCCTAGAGGAGGCGTCATTGTGAAGCATTGAAGACATACGGAGCTAGCATGGGATTGTGATTCTTTTGCACCCAGTTATCTCATCAGGACGCATCATCATTTGGGCAGAGATTTGTGATGTGGGAGTTGGAGATCTTAATGTTCTATATGTGACTTTTCTCGTGGCTCTTCTATGCGCACATATCTGGGTTTCTGTGGTTACGATCAAGTCTTCACCGTGCGACATTGATGGGAATCAACACCATCCCCAGTTTTGCTTGCGAAAGCAACAAAACAACATAATGACGAGAAAGGGTATGATATCCACGTTTGCTGTCTTTGAGGGGAGTCGTCATCATCTTCAAACTTGGGCGACATATCTCTTGATCACTATTCTCTCTCGTAAGGTTCATTATATCTGATCGCAAGCATTCTGTGAGCTAAAACAGTTATATAATACTGGTTATTTGTGTACGCCATATCAAGATCTTGTTATAATACTATTCTGGAATTGCCGATTTGGGATTGCTTTTCATTGTGCATTCAGTTCTATTGTTCTGGTGGAAATTTGTCTATGAATCTGGCTGTGAGCATTTTGAGTACTATCTATTGTTGTGGCAGGCTATATTTGGTTAAATTAATTCATGTATGTTGTGTCTGAGTACAATATAGTGTGGTGTTTTGTGACATGCTTTGAGGATGGCCATTGGATAAGGGATTTCAACAGTTCGTAGTGTTGGGCTCTAATTCCATCATAATTATTCCCCGCCATCATTTGTGGATACACAAAAAAGAAAGAGAGAAGACTATTGATACTTGGGAGAAATCACATTGTACGACCAAAACCACCATACGACCACTTCCTTCCTTGGTTGCCATCATACATTGGTTGTAACACTCCAAAATCTCTATTTTTTGTCTCCATCAGCATTGCTTTTGCCTCTTAAAAAAGCATGAAAATGAGGTGTGCCCCTTGACCTCACCTTGTATCACGATTGTGAGGGGTGCTGCCATAAGACCCTTGTGAGGGGTGCTGCCCCTTTATTACACAAGTAATTGGTAAATTATCTGATGTATTAACAAGAGCGAGACGCTCAATAAATAATGTACAAGATTTACAAAACTGGAAAGTTTCTAAAAAGAAACTCCAGATAAGATCGGAGACGATCTTATCTCTATCTTTACAATATCTTACAATATTGAGCATTAATAAATAAATAAACATTATTTTAATACCCTCCCTTAATGCTCAATCTATCAACTACACCAAGATGCCCCCTGAATTTTACAAACTTATATAAATGTTGGTGAGGAATATCTTGTCGATCTCTGTGGAACATCGACAAGTGATCCGTCTTCAACTAGCTTCCGAATAAAATGATAATGAGTTTCCACATGCTTGGTTCGCTCATGGAAGACCGGATTCTTGGCAAGTTTGAGAACTCCCTGATTATCACAGAACAAGGGAGTCGGACCTGCTTGAGATATTTGCATATCGGCAAGCATCCGGCGAAGCCAAAGCGCCACCTCACATCTTCCTTTTCTGCTCACCCGTCTACATACAGCCGAGGAGAGCCAACACTTTCTTCTTACTAGTCCTGTGGTACCCACGGTCAGCCCAGACACATACCCGGATGTTGATTTCCATCAAGCCCAGACACACTTGTCGCCAACAGACCCACTTGAGTTTAGGATGACTCCGGTACCGGGAAGTCCAAATCGAGTGCCCTTCACATAGCGACTGCTTGCTACCCAATGATCAGCCTTGGGGGCTGTCATGAAGCGTGATATGTAGCTCACTGCAAAACTCAAATCAGGTCTAGTAGCAGCAAGATAGATGAGGCTGCCTACTAGTTGCCTGAACAATGTTTCATCTACCACAGGTGAATCGGACTTAGCTGACAATTTAAGCCCTTTTTCCATGGGTGTAGAGGCGGGTTTGCAATCCTGCATTCGGAACTTATCCAGAAGACTTCGAGCATACTTGGACTGGGAGATGAAAATGCTGCTCTCTGTCTGCCAAACCTCAACACCTAAACAATAATGCGGGAGGCCCAAGTCTGTCATGTCAAAAGTTTTGCACAAGTCCTGTTTGATCTCAGTGATCAAATGTGCTGAACTGCCTGTAATGATCAAGTCATCCACATAGACAACAACAAGCAAGATCTCATTACCAGTATTCTTGACATACAGGTTCGAGTCAGATGGACACCTCTGAAAACCATGATCTGTGAGATACGTGTCAATCTTAATGTACCAAGCTCGAGGAGCCTGTTTCAGGCCATAGAGTGCCTTGACCAATCTGCACACCTTCTGTTCTTGACCAGCAACTTTGAAACCTGGAGGCTGCGTCATGTATACTTCCTCTTTCAACTCACCGTTGAGGAAAGCACTCTTCACATCCATCTGATGGACCTTCCAGCCAAATTGGGCTGCTAAGGCAAGGACGAGCCGTATGGTACTCATTTTGGCTGTAGGAGCAAAGGTCTCCTCATAGTCAATGCCTTCTTTCTGTGAGAACCCCCGTGCAACCAGACGAGCTTTGTACTTGTCAAGGGTTCCGTCAGCTTTGTACTTCACCTTGTACACCCATTTGCGGCTAATGGGCTTCTTCCCTGAAGGAAGATTGGAAAGGACCCAAGTGTGATTCTTCTGAAGACTCTGGTATTCGGATTCCATTGCCTTTTCCCACTCAGGTATCCCTTTTGCCTCTGAATATGTCTGAGGCTCATAAGTACTGTGAATGTTGGCCATGAGAGCAAAATTTACTGTAGACTGCTGTGTGCTCTTGTTTCTGGATGATCTACCCTCAATGAGCTCATCAGCACGAAGGTCACTGATAGTCTTAGCCCACCATTTCGGTCGGAGAGTAGATGTGCCAACATCAGATGCAACAGGAGGAGCTGGATCTGGTTGTGGATCTGGAATAGGTTCAGCAGGGAGATGTTCATGATCATCTGGAGGAAACTCAGGTTGAGCATCATCAAAGACTAGGTCTTCGTCATCCCTCCCATCAGGTGGACCTAATGGAAGTCGGACACTCATATCAGGACCCTGTAGAGGCTGATCCTCTGAATGCTGAATAGGTGAGGAAGAGTGAAATGGACCTCGTTCCTCATCAAAGACAACATCTCGACTGAAGATAAGACGATCAGTGTCTATATCAATCAACCTATATGCCTTGTGATTGTCACTGTACCCGGTGAACATGAGTTTCTGGCTTTTGGAGTCCAGCTTAGTGCGCTTGGCCTCTGGAATCCAAACATACACAAGGGAGCCAAAAACTTTCAAATGACTGATCCTAGGTTTGCGACCGGACCAAACTTCCTCAGGAGTCTTCCCCTTAACAGCATGAGTGGGTGACCTATTAAGGAGATAGACTGATGTATTGACTGCTTCTGCCCAAAACTTGGTAGGAACACTCCTGTGTTGCAACATGGAGCGAGCCATCTCAACAATCGTACGATTGCGTCGCTCTACAACACCATTTTGCTGAGGAGTGTAGGGTGTGGTTAACTGACGTTTTATCCCATGAGTATCACAGAAGTTGGAGAATGCACTAGAACAGAATTCCCCCCCATTATCTGACCTAAGAGTTATAAGACTAGAACTGGACTCTTTTTCAACTAAAGCCTTAAACTTCTGAAATACATTAAAAACCTCTGATTTCTGTTTAAGAAAGTACACCCACATTTTCCTACTATAGTCATCAACAAAAAGTAGAAAGTACTTGCAACCAGTTACAGAAGAAACAGACATAGGACCACAAATATCAGCATGAACTAAATGAAGTACCTTAGAAGCCCGCCAAGAGTCGCCATCCTTGAACGGTGTGCGATGCTGCTTCCCAGCCTGACAAGCACCACAAACACCCTGATGCTGAGTCTGAATGTCAGGTAAGCCATCAACAAGTCCCTCCCGAGCAAGCTGAGAGAGATAGTGCACGTTCAAGTGCCCGTACCGCTGGTGCCAAAGACTGGTGACAGCTGAATTTCTGGCTGCCAAGGCTAACTCGGGAGAATCACCAGTGTCCACAAGCCTGTAAAGGCCATGATCCTCTATCCCAACGGCCACCGTTGTGCGAGTTTCTCGATCAACAATTGAACATCTATGCGAGTTGAATACCACATCCATTTGGGGAGAATGCCGCATGATCTGACTGACTGAGAGAAGATTGAGCTCAGAATGAATTACGCAGCCATCGTTGAGAATATGAGATCCTCCGCTAGATTGGGCACGAGCGGTGCAATGTAGACAGCTGTGTATTCCTCACCTCCTCAAAGATTCTTGAGTCGATTACCGGGGAAAAGTTTGTAGACAATCAGCCTATGTGAGAAATGGCGTGACACCCGGAATCTATGTACCCGAGGCGAGAGGACTTGACATAGTGCAGACTTTTACCCATCGATCATAAAAGCTGATTCATACCGCCAAAAGAATTAGCACCGGCGACGACCGGCTTTTCACAGAAACCCTCACTTCTTTTGCTCAGAAGCCAAACGAGCACGGCAATCTTTCTTAATGTGGCCAAATTTATGACAGTAATTGCACTGTATATTTTTCTTCTTCGGGCTGGTGGAGCGCTGACTTGAGCCTTTCTGCTGTGAAGGCTGACCTTTACCATGATGCTTTGACTGAGTTTTTGCTGCAAAGGCCTGCTCCGTGGAGGATGATGATTCACTGCTACCGAACTGTTGTCTCCATCGATCCTGCTGCAACAGGATAGTGCACAAATTCGGAAACTTGAGATCAACATTAGCAGACGTAATGTTGAGGGTCTCTATGAAATGTTCATAGGACTTCGGTAAACTCTTCAGGGTGATCACAACCATGTCTTCCTCCTCCATTTTCCGACCAATCGCCTCCAACTGATCTCTGATCTCCTGGATTTTATTCAAGTGCGCTTGCAGAGTTGTCTTCTCATCCATCATGATAGAAAACAGCATATTCTTCAAGAAAAACGCACGGCTTTTGTCGGAAGTTTCATGCATATCCTTCAAGTGATCCCAGATCTCCTTAGCTGATTTTCGCAGTGGAATCTGAGGGAGCTGATCATCAGTAACCGAAAGCTTAATAAGCATGACGGCTTCACGATTCTGCTCATCAAATTTATCCTGATCCTTACCCGCCGCTTCAGGACGAGTAGCGTTGCCGAGGATCATCTGATCAAGGCAGCGGTATTCAAAAATTGTTAACATCCGCTGCTTCCAGGTGTTGTAATTTTGCCATTAAATCTCTGGCTGCCCTCCAGCATTAAATTGCTTAGGCCATCTTCACGCTTTCCGAGGCACAAAAAACGAGGTACGGAGAAGAGGCTGATGCACGAAACTCGAGGCACGAACCAGAAAAAACACCAGGATCCGCGACCACGCCAGAAAAAAAATGGGCCAGAAAATAGCGTCCTCTAGCAGTCGCGCGACCAAACACGTGCCACAAGAAAACCTCCAAGCAAAAACGCGATCTTCCACGAAAATCTTCTTCTTTCAGAAAACACGAAAATCACAGATCTTTGAATCGCGGGCACCCAGTAATTTCAAAAAAATTTCCACTGAAAACTTTTCAGGATTATAAAATTTTTAAAAACAATTATTCCGAAAAATTTAACCAAAATAATTTCATAAAGAAATTATTAATTTTTCGAAAAAAAATGTTTTCCTTAGCTCTGATACCATATTACGCAAGTAATTGGTAAATTATCTGATGTATTAACAAGAGCGAGACGCTCAATAAATAATGTACAAGATTTACAAAACTGGAAAGTTTCTAAAAAGAAACTCCAGATAAGATCGGAGACGATCTTATCTCTATCTTTACAATATCTTACAATATTGAGCATTAATAAATAAATAAATAAACATTATTTTAATACCCTTGACCAAGCTAGGGGCGTTTCCATAAGACCCCTGCAAGGGGTGCCGCCCCTTGACCCCATTGGGGGCGTTGCCCCCAAAGCCCCATCACACTCATTTGATTTGCCAAGTACACTTCCAAGTTTGTCTATAGGTCTTTGTCTACAATATCGTCATTCATTTGACAATTCTTCCCTAATGTTACTTGATGTTTACTTCTTGTCTAGAAAATGACCTTTTCTTTTGGGGGGGATGATGTAGTTAGTGTACATTGTCTATTATTATGCTTCAGTAATATTGGTTATTTAACTATGTAATAATTGTTTGTATTAATAGGTTGTCGGCTTTGGGTAGTTATAAGCATCCGTTGGTTGGCAGTTGTGTTCTTGGTAATTGTCGGGTCCTTTAAATATATTGTGTAGTATGATCTAGTTGGATCGACTTTAATCCTTGGCTGACCATCTCTAGTCTTCTTTTGTAATAAATTCATGTGCAAATAAAGATATATTTTACTCCTGTATTTGGAATGCATTGTAATCTCTATTATTAATTCATGTATTTAATTTATCAAATAGAACAGTAAACATGCATTGCTTGTGGGCAAACAATTTCAGGAAGGGCAGACTTGTGAGATCCCTTTTTAATTAATTTAGCTTATATAGGCCAAACCCTTTTTTGTTTTATAAGGGTATAAAAATATTTTTAATAGAGGGGCTATGGGTTGGGAAAGTTGAAGTAAAAATAAAATAATATTCAGTTTCAGCATATGGGGAGTGGGTTTTCATAAAAGGGTGTCTTGACTCGTGAGACACTTAGTAACTTGATCATCATAGATTTATGATAGATTCAATGACAAGAAATTAGTGAGGAGTTACAAAAGAAAGTGGAGCTATTTATGGGAGGGGATTTCATTAATATTTTAATTGCTATTTTTGAAGAGAAAATTGAGCATTAGAATTTGTGCTCTCCCATTGCTATAAAATAAGGTACTTTGCTGACTTTGGAGACAATTGCCATTTTTCATATAATTTCTGTCATAGCTTGAGCTTCGTGTTTAACCTATGTTACTGGTTCGATCCCCTGGACTTGTAGGTTTAGGTCCAATCTGGCCTAGATTCAGATCCGGGTTTGGTTTGTAGGGGGGTCCGCCTAGGGTTTTGGGAAAACTTTGTGGGTTCATCCCCAATGAACTCAGGTGAACTTGTTTTTAGTTTTTATGATCAGATGTGAAACTCAGAAATTAATTCAAAAAACACACACAATATCACAGCATATACCCTGGGAAAACCCTCCACTTGAGGGAGAAAAACCCAGCAACAATATATCACTTATATATTGATTGTCAACACAAATATCTCCTTTACAAAGAGGCCGATATTAAGGCCAATTAGAAGCACCACAAACTGGTGCTAACACAGTAACAACGTGATGCAATCTGCTGATAATAAACTCAGCCTTCCACAAAATATCGATCTGCACTTGATGACAAAACTTGCACTTATATCGAACTTGAGAACAATGAACTGAAAATGAATATGATCATGAATGAGCAATGATCGACTTGTATATATACAAGAGAGAGAGGGAAGACGCGTCTCTTCAAGTCAAGAAGTTGGCCTCAAGTGTAGATGTATATGACTCTTCAAAAAGGTGCGAATCATCAAGTTGGCCTCTGATAAAATATTAATCAGCATTTAACAAATGACGTGTCATTTCATGAAATCGCCTTCATCAACTAAATAGCCGATAGGCTATAATTTAATTGTCTTCTTCATGCGATTTGGGCTGGAAGGTAATCGACGCTGCTTTGAACATCAACACTCCCTCTCAGCTAGGAAGGATACTTCCAGCTGCATAAGACATATCACCTCATTGTGATGTCAACCACAATGGCTACTCCCATATGCAGAAAGAAGAAATATCACCTCATCGTGATATCAACCATTGTGGCTACTCCCATGGATGGTAAATGTGCACAAATGCTCATCACTCAATGTGATGTCGTCACCTCATCGTGACTTTCACCATGGCTACTCCCAGAGGCTGAAAAGCATAAGTACAAGAAAATCATCATAGACTCTCTCACGTGATGTTGTCATGGAGTCACACACATGACATCCACCATGGTTACTCCCAGAGGGTGGATACAAGGGCTTTCACCTCAAATCTCTTTCAAAGAGAAATGCATTAAAGAAGATCACTGATACTGAGATTCCTTCTCAGTTAGGGCTTCATTCTCCACCATACCAAGCTTGTCTCGAAAGTACACAAACTTTATCCTGGAGAGAGGCTTGGTGAGAATGTCTGGTGAGAATGTCTGCCATTTGCTCATCAGTGCTCATATACTTCAACTGGATTGCTTTCTTCAATACCATATCTCGGATATAGTGGTATTTGATCTCAACATGTTTTGTTCTGTCATGGAACACATGATTGACAAAAAGCTTCACACAACTTTGATTATCACAATGAATGACAGTCGGCTCCATTGATTGTCCAAACAATCCTGCAAGGAGCTTCCGAAGCCACACTACTTCTCAAGCTGCCACACAAGCTGCAATATACTCGGCCTCTGTTGTACTCAGTGCCACAGAAGACTGCTCCCTGCTACACCAGGATATTGTAGACCCCAAACTGAAGCAACATCTAGAGGTGCTCTTCCGATCAGTAACACACCCTGCCCAATCAGAATCAGTATATCCATGCAGCTTCAAGTCCACACCAATAGAATACCTCAAGCCATATCCAACTGTGCCACACAAGTATCTCAGGATATGCTTTGCTGCAACTAGATGTATTGCCTTGGTTCACACATGAACTGACTAAGTGCACTCACTGCATAGAAAATATCTGGTCTAGTATTGACTAGATACATTAGCGATCTAATCAACTGCCTGTACATTGTGGAATCCACCAGATCTGAACTAGCTGCAGGCTTTTTCAACTTATGCAAGTTGGTCTCCATAGGCGTGGACATGGATTTGCAATTCATCATACCAAATCTCTTCAGAATATCAATGGTATACTTCCCTTGACTTAGAATCATCTCATCAGGCTTCTGCCATACTTCTAAACCAAGGAAGTAGTGCATGAGACCAAGATCCTTCATTTCAAATTTAGAAGCTAACTCCTTCTTGCATTTGATAATGAGGTGATCTTCTCCGGTAAGAATTAAATCATCAACATAGAGAACCAAGATTAATGCTTCGCCATCAATTACCTTGAAATACAGGTTTGAATCAACATTGTTCTTGGAGAAGCCCAAGCTTGATAGGTAACGATCAATTCTTTCGTACTAAGCACGAGGAGCCTGCTTAAGGCCATAGAAAGCCTTCTTCAACTGCAAACATGAGACTCCTTACCATGTACCTCAAATCCATCAGGTTGCTCAATATGAAATAAGCCCCTTAATTTTTTCTTGATTTTCAGTATCAATTACAATGCAACACGTACTTGCTAAGGTTAGCTCCAAAACCAAAACGATGCGGAATAGTAACTCTAACCAAGAATGCGCCCTAAAACCACTGAAGGAAGAGGGGCGGGCATATGGTCAGAGGATCCCTAGGATCTAAATAACTCAATAATTGAAACTGAATACAATTGAAAGTAAATGATAAGACTCAATGCCAAGAATGTGCACACAAGATCCTTTTGAAGGTGAGGTGCTAACATATGGTGGAGTACCTATTACAAACTGAAATGAACTTAGGCGGATAACCAGCCATGAGAGTTTCCACGTTACCACTTGAATTGTGGGGGGAAAAACATTACAATGCAAAACTAATTCATCCGTTGTGGCGGGCATCCACTCGTGAGTGGGGATTCACCACTTTTCAGTGGGTACAAATGAGAGATACAAAGTTTATTCTCCACACCAGCGGTAAACCATCCAAGGGTAATTAATGTTTGCTTTAGGAATTACAAGTAAATGCAGCAGTAACAAATGGTTGGATTAGTACTACTAATGCACAACATTACAATCAAAATACTCTGCAATTTACTAGTATTACAATGATAAAACAATGCCAATATGTGAAGAATGATCCTCTCAAATTACAAAGCTCTCAAACACAGAAAATAAAGCCAAAATCTGATCTTATTGAAGTCTGATAATAAAAACCAGCAAACTGAAACTGTAAACCAGCACCTTGTGACTCAATGAAAGGCTCATAACTTTACCAAATTACCTCTGAATTGAATGAAATCAATTGCAGATGCTTTCTAGAAGGTTGACCATAAATCTGCATCAAAACTCAAGATATATTTCTTGCACGAATTCCAAAGCTCTCATGAAAAGGTACAGCCCTCAAGAGGGGCGATTTCACTTGGAAAAATCAGAAACTTTGAATTAAAATCTGAAAACCTTCAATTATGGTCGCCATAGTCATAGAATTGCAATAATCAAATACCCATAACCAAATTAAATTCACACCAAAAGCTGTAAATGAAAAACACCTTCAGCTGTGTATACACCAACAACATTAAAACTGAAATTCTCACCAAAATTCACCAACTTTGAAGCACAATCTGCTAGTCTGATTGAGAAGTAGCAAAAATACCAACTAGGTGTTGTCTTTCAAACACGAAATTGGATTGGAACTAGGAGGTATGCATCCCTCGAAGTAGAAATCAAGTTGTCATCTCGACAGCATAACATTAGCATAAGTTCATGAATGAAGAAAGCTGGAGCAAAACTTCTCTTTTATAGAAAAAAGAGGTGACTTCTCAAATTCCCAAAACTCCTCCAAGAAAGGAATGTCAAAAGTTCCCTTTTTGAAACATATATATATTTTTTAATTTAAAATCACTTTATTTCATCACCTTTTGGCATCCAAACTCCAAGGCATTAAAGATTTTATGAAATATGAAATATGAAATATTTCCTTTATGAGGCGTCCACCCTTTATGACCACCTTTTTAACACAACTTCAAGTCATCTCATTAGCCCAAGGGGTCAATATTAAAATATAACATTAATTGCCTTTAATTAAATGATTTCTCCAAAAATTGCTCCAAAAAGCCAGAAACAAAACTAAACAACTGCTCCAATTGAAAAGGAAACTTACTGAAGAACTGCCAACTGGACCACTGCCAAAATTAGAAATTACTAAAAATAGTAAATCCCGAGAAATGCCAAAACCACCAAGCGAAGGAAACCCTAATTTCACTTCTGATCAACCTAAGGATTTCCAGAAATAGGCTATCAGTCACAGAAGAGTGTATGGCTAAAATGGGGACATTACACAATATATACCTCTTCCCTCAATTACACCATTTAGAAATGATGTCTTCACGTCCATCTGGTGAATCTTCCATCCTTTAGATGCTGCAATAGCAATGATGGTCCTGACTGAAGTGTAACGAACAACTGGAGCAAAGGTTTCCTCATAGTCTACTCCCTCTTTCTGAGAAAATCCTCTAGCCACGAACCTATCCTTGTACTTCTCAATGCTCCCATCAACCGCATGCTTGATCTTGAAGAGCCACTTAGAAGAAACAACAAATTTCCCTTTAGGTCTAGGTACAATGTCCCATACATCATTCTTGAGAATGGATTGATACTCTTCAGACATAGCATCTCTCCAAACTTGTTGATTATTAGCTTCCTCAACACTGGAAGGTTCTGAGTCAATGATTTGACTCATCAAATCAACATAGTTGGAAAACTTATGCGGTCTCTTACTTTCTCTGAATGTTCCTCTTGGGGCAGCAAACCTTTTTGCCTCCTGCATTGTTTCCCTGGCCCAAAGAGGTCTTTTTTGTAATGTCCCCTCCAAAGTGAGACATTTGTATTCAATAGATTAGCCTATCATTGTGACCCTTGTAGGCTAATGAAGGTGATGAGAGGGTCTTCTGAGGATTGCATCACCTCCAACATTTAGTGATGATCAACTTTGGCTTTCGTTTGAGGCTTCTGGGACTCAATTTGCTCAACTTACTATTTATAGTAAGCCAAACATGGACAATATGGGACCCTTACTATTTTTAGTAAGGCACATGATCATATGGAGAATCATCAGACGAGTTACCAGTTCAAATGGCGTGTTGAGAAATGATGCATTTAATAAGTTATTAATGTTATTTGGTTAAAATAACATTAATTAATTAAAAGGTGATATTTTAATGTTATAACTTAAAGTTATAACTTGAGGGTCAAAACGTCATTAAAAGGGGGCCAAATTAATGAATTAATTATTGGGCGCCAACTCCTCAATTTTGAGTGAAATATTAAAAAGATGCAAATAAATAACATTTTAATGTTATTAATTGCCTTTTTGGAGAAAGTTCAAACTTCTCATGAGAGGTTATATATTTTCACTTTGGAGTTTTTGGTATTCATTCGATTGAGATTGTTGTTGATGAAATTTTGTCTAAGAGTGGAAGCCAAGGGTTTTCAATCCTCATGCCATTGGAGAACATTTCTTTTTCAGTGTTTGCAACCATTTGAAGCAGTGAAATACCTGTTGAATTTGGTGTTCTAGAGGGCATCATTCAGATGTTCTATTGCGCTGATTGGAAAGACAAAAAGGTTTGATTTAATTGATCAGAGATTGCAATAATCAGAATGGGTGATTGCAGATTATCTACAGCCATAATAAATCAGATTTCAAAAGGGGACAGTTTGGGGTTTCAGCAATTCCCAATTACAGCAGGTCGGCCTTTCAAGGAGAGGGGTGATTTTGTTCTTGAAGCTTCAAAAAAATCAGTAAAAATGCACAAAGGGGGCGCCCAAGAGTAAGGAAGACATCCATACTCTCTGTGATAAAAAAGGCAGCATTTTGAAGGAGATTCGAACCTGTTGTGAGTTGCTTTTTTGGCTGGAAGTTAAGATCAGCAGCTGCATGTTTGCAAATTATTTCGGGTACGATTGTAATAACTTGTTCTATTGAATATTGATCAAATAAATATATATTGGAGGAGTTAGTATCTTAGTTGCTTGTATTCCTTTATGTTTTCACATTTTATTCCCTTGCATATATTTAAAAAATAACACAAAATAAGTAGAAAACCCTCATTAAACATCAAACACACAAAACAAAAAAATCAGCATCAGAAATAAGGGCACAAAGCATTATTACATTTTTCTACCAATCACAATATCTGTAGGCCCATCAGTAGGTTTCAAGGGCTCAACTAGATCATCATCTTCTTTAGGTTCAAGAGCCTCCCTCTGAATCTCAGGAGTATGGTCAACTTCCATATCCTGAGGAGACTCTTGATCTTCATTGTCTATCTCCATGTGCCCTTGGATCTTCTGAATGCAACATCCTCTTCAAATGTAACATCCCTACTAATCTCAATTAACTTTTGACCTGGAATGTAGATTCTATAGGCTTTTGATGTCTCACTGTAGCCCACAAATATTCCCTTCTTGCTAGAAGATTCCAACTTTGTCCTTTTATCTTTCGGTACATTAACATACACTGGACAACCAAAGATCCTCAAGTGACTTACTTCTGGCTTCACCCCTGTGAATGCTTCTTCAGGAGTCATGTTCCCCAAAATTTGGTGAGGACTTCTATTCTGAACATAAACAATTGTCCTAGATGCTTCAG
Organism: Sequoia sempervirens; assembly: GCA_007258455.2. Classification (NCBI taxonomy): domain Eukaryota; kingdom Viridiplantae; phylum Streptophyta; class Pinopsida; order Cupressales; family Cupressaceae; genus Sequoia; species Sequoia sempervirens. The sequence continues at coordinate 15,775 of VDFB02275618.1, forward strand.
CCCAAAGGAAGGTTTGCAGATCTTAATCATGAATCATGGCTTTGGCTGCTTCCACAATAGATCTGTTCTTCCTTTCTGCAACACCGTTCTGTTGAGGATTATAAGGGACACATAACTCCCTCTTAATCCCCGCTTCAATGCAAAAGTTACGGAAGCTGCCGGAAATGTACTCTCCACCGTTATTGGATCTCAAAACCTTGATCCTCTTCCCAGACAAGTTCTCTACCTGAGCTTTAAATTCTTTGAACCTTTCTAATACTTCCTCAGATTCTTTAGATTTCAAGAAATAAATCCAAATCTTTCTAGAGTAGTCATCAATAAAAATAATGTAATACAAGAAACCACTCAAAGAAGCAACAGACATTAGACCACATAAATCAAAATGAATAAGATCAAGAATACATTTAGATCTACTTTCACTACTATGAAATGGACCTTTAGTATTCTTACCCAACGCACAACCTCCGCAAATGCATTCATGCTCTTGGTTGAGTTTCGGAAGGCCCGTAACCATCTTCTCCATGGTGGGTAGTGCTCGAAAGTGAAGGTGAACCAATCTTCTATACCAAAGTTCACACGAACTTGATGAATCATGCAAAAGAGCCTAAAGTGGTCGAGTGCAAAGTTTGTAGAGGCACTCATGTCGAACTCCAATCACCCGAGCAAACTTGATACTTGAGTTCTTCGTCCATGCAGGAACTTTGCCTTGTGAAAAAGCAACTTGATACCCCTTGTCCTCCAAGGCTGAGATAGAGACAAGGTTTCGCTTGATAACTGGAACAAATAGAACATCACTCAACTGCAAGGAAATACTCCAAGTGAAGAGAGGAGGTCCCAACTCCTTTCACAGAATAACTAGCATCATCTCCAATAATTACTTGAACACTAGAATCTCTCTCCACCAAATCAATTAGATGCTCTCTAAATCCGGTGATGTGACGAGAGGCACCACTATCAATCAACCAAGTATTGTTGTCGGTAGGCACACTGCTTGAAAGAGTAGAATAGAATAGAAAACCACTTGAATTCTTCTACAAAGAGATCTCACCAACATCAACAATCGAAGCTTGCTGCTTAGGCCTGGTTGGACAATCCTTTGCATAGTGACCATACTTGTCACATCTAAAACATTGAACACGAGAGAGGTCCCTCTTCTTCTTGAAGGCAGGAGCACCATCGGATCCCTTATCTCTATTCCTCTTGAAATATCCTTTCTTTGCTTCTTTCCCTTTCTTCTTCTAGGATTGTGCGGCAAGAACATGAATGCCTTCATTTGTAGAGCTTTGACCAATACCTCTCGCAGCCAACCTAGACTCTTCTTGAATACAATCCACCCTCAAATGATCAAACTTAGGGAGTTTTGATCTTGCACTTATTCCTTGAATGTATGACTCCCAAGATGAAGGAAGACCATTAAGAGCCAACATGGTCAAATCCTTGTTATCAACAATATGCCCAATTGTAGAGAGCTGATCTCTCAACTCGGTGTTCTTCATGAAGTATGAGATGATAGATTCTCCTTTCGCCATCTTGACATGATGAAGTTGCTGCTTTAATGCAAGAGCTTGACTTGTGTTGTTGATCTCATACATCTCCTCCAAAGTCTTTAACATATCTCTTGCAGATTTTAGCTTGGAGATAATTGGCACAATGTGGTCTTTCACGGAATCCACCAACATCTTTTTCACTTTAGTGCCATTTCTCTTCCATTGTAATTTCTCATTCTCATCTGATGGTTCGGGAACTTCGCCCTCCACGAACGCTGCTAACTCATTTTCCTTTGAGGCGAGCATGACTTTGAATCTCCGAGATGTGAAATTAGATGCTCCCTCAAGTCTATCCTCGATCTTAAGTCCGTTCACCATCTTGATGGTAGGATAGATGCAAATAGGGATGATAATAAGAATAGAGTATATTGCTGCTTGACTAAATCTGATCACAATCTTTCTTATACCCGCTTTGATACCATGTTAGTTTTTATGAGCAGATGTAAAACTCAGAAATTAATTAAAAAAACACACACAAGAACACAGCATATACCTTGGGAAAACCCTCCACTTGAGGGAGAAAAACCCAGCAACAATATATCACTTATATATTGATTGTCAACACAAATGTCTCCTTTACAAAGAGGCCGATATTAAGGCCAATTAGAAGCACCACAAACTGCTGCTAACACAGTAACAAAGTGATGCAATCTGCTGATAATAAACTCAGCCTTCCACAGAATATCGATCTGCACTTGATGACAAAACTCGCACTTATATCGAACTTGAGAACAATGAACTGAAAATGAATATGATCATGAATGAGCAATGATCGACTTGTATATATACAAGAGAGAGAGGGAAGACACGTCTCTTCAAGTCAAGAAGTCGGCCTCAAGTGTAGATGTATATGACTCTTCAAAAAGGTGCGAATAATCAAGTCGGCCTCTAATAAAATATTAATCATCATTTAACAAATGACGTGTCATTTCATGAAATCGCCTTCATCAATTAAATAGCCGATAGGCTATAATTTATTTGTCTTCTTCATGCGATCTGGGCTGGAAGGTAATCCTGACGCTGCCTTGAAAATCAGCACTTGTCACAAATTTCATGAGGTTTTTTGCCTTTTTTCTTTTAAAAATTGTCTAGGGTTATTTCTATTTTTGTGGGTCTGCAAATATCACATTACATTTGGAAAAACGGTAGCTTCTAATTGTTTCCCTATCTCTTCCATCTGATGTTTTGACTACTGCGTGCATTGTTTGTTCTCGCCACTCAGGTCGGAATGACTTTGATTGGTTACTGCACCATATATGCAGAAGGAAGGAGGTGGTCCCAAAATATTAAAAATGAAAGTATATAGTTAAGATATTAAGTGCAATCATGTGGGTGAAAATTATTCTCGCCTAATTACATAATATTAAAATTAAGTAAAGATAAAACTATTTAATTAATATTTATTATATTAAAATTAAGTAAAAACTAGTTCAGTTAAGTGTCCTATTTATTGAAATTAAGTTAAGCAAAAATTATTTTAATATTAATTTTTTATTAATAAAAATTACAAACATAATCATATATAGTTAAAGAATAGATATTTTAAATAAATTATCTTAGTAATAAGTATTATTAATAATAAAAATTAATAAATATGTAAATTAATTTGTAAAATTAATAATATATATTAATATTAACTTTTGTAATAATTTTATTATAATATTATATATGAACTTTATTAATATTGTATAAGGCTTATAAATATTATTATATTAAAATATGTATATTTGTCCAATATTCTTGATTTTAATGTGTAAATATATATATTTATGATTTTTATATGTTTTCATACTAATGAACCCAAAACGAACCCAAGCCTAATTTTCTTTTGGATCGAATCCATGAATCGAACTGGCGAACCCAAACCCAAACCAGTATGAGGACCGGTAACTTAGAATAAAAGCTCTTTAAAAATACAAGAAAAATATGAAAGCCTTTTTCAATGACACACCACTTTCAAATGATGAAAAGTTAATAACAGGCCGAATCCAAGTGAAGCAGGAGGCATTTAAAGTGAAACAAGCAAACATCTTGCTGAAACAGATGATAGCAACAAGGCATACCAGAACAATTAAGAAGCAGCTCTGACGGAACCAATGGGAGTTGTCTTAACATGATCCATTAGTTGATATATATATATATATTTCAAAAAATTTAAAAATATACAGAATTTTAAATACGTTTGATAGTATGATACTTCATCATTGATCAATGGTAGTGATAAAGATAAATGCCAATTGATAGTTCAAAATTTCAATATTATGTCATGTATCATATATGTCTAGGGTTTAAGTTTCACTTTTTGTAAGTTTTTTTAATGTTTTAAAGTGCTTTTTTGGCTCCCCCAGGCACTCCCAAACTGGAATGCTCCCGGAGTGGGCATGGGGACTCTTTTAAGAGAACCCGGTAACTTAGCTTTTATTGTATGATAGTCTTTATCATCCATGTCTTCCATTGTACCCTGAATAATTTGTAGGATTTCTAGTTTAGGATCAGACCTGAGTAATCAGTAGAATTATATGGTGGAGCTGAAGTTGGGTAATGTGCCTTGGCTATTTATTTTTTTGCTGTGTTTAAGCTAATTGCATTTTATGGTTAAGGTTAAAATTTTCATTTGTTCTGATACCAGATATTCTTGTAGTTTTAGTTCTTATTATATATCAAGTTGCTCCTCTGTGTGTTTTGCTTCAAAATTGGGACTTGTAATTGGTTAGGGTAACATTCTGGCTGCTTTTTTATTGTATTGAATTGTTGTTAAGACATGTGCTGGGTAAGAAATCCCTTCTGCTGATCGATTGTGAGAGGTCTATGCTGTTTGTGTGGGTAGGGGAATATGATCAAACTAGTCGCTTATTATCTATGCTTTCTGTGATTGTCTTGGACTAGCTTGGACAGAGTAGCATTGGTTGGGGATACAGTTCCATTAGGTTGTTGCTGGACTTTGATAAATTTTGTTCAAGATCTCCATATTAGGGTGGACCAGCTGTTGTATTTTAATGTTATGCCTTTGTAATCAACCGGCTTCTCCTGTAGCTGTTACATTGGCCTAGGCTTTATTTTATCTGGCAGAAGTTTCTCCAGATCAAGGTTTTACAGAGACTTAGCCATAGGTTGTAACTGTCCTATTGAAGTTCAAATCTTAAGCATGCACATTCTTCTAGGTTGCTGCCGGTGGCTTTGAGTGATGAGAAGTTCTGGAATTCTTTTGGAAGTGCAAAATTCTCACTAGAACTGGAATTGATTGGGGACGGGTCCTAAGTAGGAAAAAAAACCTCTGTTCTGACATCTAGGAGTTAAGAACAGGCTGGCTCTATATGTGCAACCCTTGTGAAAGACGAAGTGTTCTCCTTGGTGGTAGAAAGAAAGGTAAAATAGCATCCAGGACTTGTCATAATTTCCTTTTTTTTGGGGGATCTCTTGCATATCAGTTGCCCAGTCCTTGAGTCTCTTTGGAGATTGACAGAGGTCAATAATTCTGAAGATGAGCCCTCTCTTTGAACATCCAAATGTTTCTCTGAGTTTCTTCGTTCATTGAAATTTCAACAATTGGGGTTTCTTGTTGTGCTTGTTCTCTATTTAAATTTTAGTTCTATTCTCTTCTATAACAGTGGTTTGTGTACTGTTTTACTGCAAGCAAGTTTCAAATTCGCCCCAGTTGGTAATTAGGTTCCCTTCTTTAAGACATGTTGGTTTTAGTTATTTTTTTAATGACAGTGGGGAGACCACATCCTTCTTGGATTCAGCCATGGCAGCTCGTTTCAGCAGGTTTGAGTTCCTTGTGTTAGACAAAAGCACTAGGTGATTTGCTTCTTGGATGAAAGCTATAACATAATTTACAATCCTGTTTTTAATTTGCATATCATTCAAAATATTTTAGGAAGCACTTAAAAGGCTTATACTCTATTTTAGTTTTTAACCATAGAGCTCCTTTTGGCTCCCACATGGATCATTCATGGACAGTGATGTAATTTGTTTTCATTTCTTTCTTTCTCAAAAGCAATTTAATAGAGCACTTGTAGGAAGTTTTACTTTGTGATTATGATGTTCTGGAATTTGAGGATAGTTACTACAGCGTTTCGGTCATGATTTTAACAGCTTTGTTTTTTGAAACAGAGAAGGATCTTCCAAAGAGCAAATGTTTGTGCATAATTATGTAGATTGGCACAAACCCCACAGATATTGAAGAACTTTCCAGGATTCAATGTATTTTGTGGCACTGCAATTGTTGTGTTGTTAAGTACCTGGTTTATGATTTCTATTTTGTCCATTGGACTTAATAGGAACTTAGAAGAAAAAATTGCATTTTTTTTCAATTATTGAAGAAAATGATGCAACTGTAAGTAAAATAGTGATTTAGTTTCAAAATAGAGGTATATATCTTCTTTTAGGTAGGGGAGCAGTCAGTAATTCTTTTATCTTCACCTGCAGCTGTTATCCTTAATATCATTATTCTTCAACTTCGATTGGCTTTCACGGCAAGCAATTAAATTCTGGGCATTGCAGTTATAAACATTTTCATCAAGAAAGTGATTGATGGAAACCTAATATGAAATGAAGAAAAAATTATGATTTCATGTCATCTCCTTTGTTCAGACTTCTCAAGATGTTACCATTTGTACAATTTTTTTCTGGTTGAAAATCTCTCATGCTGATTCATATCTAGTTATTCTACCAGGAAACTATGAATTACCGTCAAAAGTACAAATGCTTTTATAGGGATGATAAATTATAAGAAAACATCGTCTGGTAACTTGTTCTTCTAGATCCAATTTGATTAAAAAAACATAGCTATAAGTTTCTTCACTTCTCCCCTTTTTAGATATACACACAGATCCTGTTTGAACTCGATTTAGATCATTAATCATGCTGTTTGTATGAGTTGCAATTGACTTGTACTATATTACTAGCACTCACATTGTTGAAGGTGCCATGAGTGTGCCGATAATTGGAGCAGTGCAGAGGGTTATAGTTGGAGTTGTGATGAAAAAGTATGAGCCATATTCATTTTTGTATTTTATAATTTGACATAATGAGAAGGAAAAATAATTTTCTTGCTTCAAGGCAAGAGCTATTTTGTATTGAACTTTGTTTGCAGAACCATTGAAAGCGGTCTTTTTTTCTTCCTAATGGTGTAACCTAACCACCTTATTTGAAGAGACAAGGCTAGTCAAAATGGCAAGCTTTTTAATCAAGATTCAAAACCCATTCGTAATGGTGGCGTAAGCTTCATTCTTAAATAGTGGGTAAAAGAGATTGTACATTATTTGAAGGATTTGACACGAGTTTTGAATGTTCCACACATTACAAAATTGTACTTGAGTTGGTGCGTTCTCCTATTTATGAAAAAGTGTTTGTAGAGTGACAGTTTTGCCAGATTGAACCGAGGGTATTTATTTGGACATTATTAAAGCCTTTCATTCATTCATTCTTCCTAATGGTGGTATAAGCTTCATCGTTCGTTATTAAGTAGTGGTCGATAGAGGATGTGGTCATTATATGACAGTATTTAAAAGATTTGACATACTTTTGAGTGTTCTACATATTTTAAAATTGTACTAATTGTGTCATCTTATTTGCTGAGATTCAACTAGACCTTGGATTGGGAAAAAATCTAGATAAAAGCTGAGTGCGAAATAAAAAAATTCTAAATATTAATATGTATTTAAATAATTTAGATTTTATTGTATTTTAAAATAGAATAAATTGTTGATGGAATGAGTGAAAATAATTAACGCAGTCTTACTGAAAGTTGGGAATCTATGAAACTCCTAGAGTGAACTAGGAATGCTTTCATCCCAAGTAAAGAATAAATGTATCCTTTATAGTGAATGTAAAGGAGGACCATTTCTTGACATAGTAAAGGCATGTCACACATAAAAACCTATCAAAGAAAAGTGAGAAGCACCCATAGGAGGTCCAAAATGGCAAGTATTGAAAGTGGGTTGACTTACAAGTTAAAAAGGCATTTCCCTACATAATTCTATCATTAGTTTAGAATATAAATAAAAGCTAGGTAAGTAATAATTAATAATTAAATAAAACAATTGTTAGCCTAAACGTAAGCAATTGTCAAGTAATTAAGGTGATTTATTTCTTATAGGTGGTTGAATAGAGTTGTTTGGGTACAGGAAAATGGTTTTATAAGTCAATGTCCTGCAAAGAATTATAAATTTGATGTGCAACAATATATATAGAGCACCTATAGATTGTGGCTGATTCGCTTTGTATTTCGCATAACATGCTAGCGTATCTGTAACAGTGGTACCTCTTGATGAACGAATGTTTGTGTAAGGATGAGTGCTATGATTTGCTCATGTCACTGATTATAGGAAGTTGTGTTGAAGAGTGAGTGGCGTGAAGTGAAGGGTGTGTTATTTATCATCGCCAGCTTAGCTAACAATAAGTGCTATAGTTGTTAGATCTGCTAGTTCTCTAAAACGAATTGCGAATCTCTTGATTTGCTAGTTTAATAATGGTATTCAGGCGTTCAAATTCCCAAACATGTAAAATACAGATTTATTCAAGCGAGTTTTGAGTGCACACTTCACGGAAGGAAGAGTATGAAGATGAAGATGTTGAATGATCTTCAATCTGTCACCCTCTGCACTGTTGCTACTGCTGCGGAAGTTGAACAATCTCAAATGTTGAACGATCAATTTCCTATTGCCGCAGATGCTGAAAGGATTGTTAAAAAGTGTTAAAAGACGTTTGTTGTAAGAAGTGTCATTATAGAAATTACGGTGCTAGGAAAGAAAAAGATTATTGTCTGTGAGCCAGCAAATTCTCTGCCAGGTGAATCTTCGTTGAACAACCCTTTAAAGCACCAAAATGATATCGTCTGTCCATGCACAAATAGAAAAGGTCGTGGACAGAATTTTGAAGCTCGCGGTTTCGAATATCATTGGACTTTTTAAAAAAAAATTTAATGTAACAAATTGAATACACTTGAGCATAGATCAATTGGTGTAGGGAAGAGCATAAATTTTATCGAAACTAATTTACCGATCTCAAGTTCAAATCCTTCCAAGGTTTTTTAATTTTTTCATATTATTTATGTGTTCAGTTTTAGGAAAGAGGAGTTATATGGATGTTTTAGTATGGAAACTAGCTCTTGATGTCTAACTATAATTTTTATTTTGCTCTACTGAGATTCTCAGAGAAATAAAATTTCTACATTTTGATTATATGTACACATAGTTTGCTTGAATACTTCTTATTCAATGTTTGCTAATCAAAAGTGTAAGCTTGAAGTTGCTTATGAGACAACAAGGTGGTAAAAATTCAAGAACTTGTTAGGATAAATGACTAAGCAAGTTAAAGAGAAGGTTTGAGGCACTAGAGGTTGGTGGATTTGTGTCTCTTAGAGCTAACTTCTCATTTGAGATGGTAGCTTGTGTGAGAAGCGCCATCAAATTTGTGTCCTTCATGCAACAAGGTGGGCTTGGTAGTATTTGTGGATGGTGTAACTTTGATATAGGTGGGTTAGTGTATCTACATTGATTTTTTCTATTGTACACTAGAAGAGGGATATTGACACTTTCAGAGGAGGGTGGACTTGTGGAGGAGAGTTGCTTTCTCATTGTGTAGGCACTAAAGAAGCGATTTTGACACATTTAGAGGAGGGTGGACTCTTAGAGAATAGTTGATTGTGCATGAAGGTTGAGATTTATTCTTTCATATGGTATTAAGGGATTTGCAAAATTTAGTAGCCAAGGCATATGTTGGTGCAATTAGTTTAGGATTTGTTGGATGAGTGAGAGATTTGGTGGAGGTGCTTCATAGATTTCCATATGTGTTGTGTTTTGTCCATGCAATGTTTTGTCTTTGGTTTAGATTGATGTAGTAGGGGAGGTCGGGGTTTGGGGAATGCTAAAATTAATTTTATATTATTAGATTATAATATATACAAAATACAATAAGTTATTTTATAGGTTAGTAATGGTTTAGAAATAAATAAAACAATTGTTAGCATATAAGTAGTCAAATAATTGGGCTGGAAGTTATTTTTCATAGGTGGTCAAGTAGAGTAGTTGTCAAGTACAAGAAAATGTAAAGGCTTTATAAACCATTGTGTTGTAAAGAATAATACATTTGATAAAATAATGTATTAGATAACATTTATTTCTATCACAATAGTGTAACAATGGTGAAATAATTTTGGTTTTCTCTACTAATTCAATAACATAGAAAAAGCCTAACAAAGAGAAGTGAAGAATCACCCAAAAGAGGTCTAAAATGGCAAATATTTAAGGCAGTCCACTTATAGATTAAAAAGGTGGAGACACTTAAAATTGTCCACATTCTAATCATATTTGATTTTATCCTCTTATAGTATTAATTATATAAGATCAATTATTTAATTAATTTTCTCAATTGTCTTCCTAACATAGTTAAACAACTTAATTAATTAATTATCCCCTTGTCTTTTATAACTCATTCTTAAATAAATTTAACACTAATTCAATTAAGTTCATTCTTTATATCTTTATTTTCTAAAAAATAAATAAATATAACTATTTATTTAATCCTCCCAAAAATTCCTCTCAAATTGACTAAAATCAATTAGTTAACTAATTAATACTCGTGCACATTTATAAGCATGTTTTAGTCATGGTCAAACTTGCACATTCATGCATGTATATAGCCTATGCTCCTTTTTTTCCCAGAAAAAATTCTCATCAAATCTTATCTATTCATTTCTCCAAAAAAATCCTCACTCATCACATCTCCAAAAACACACTTCTTAGAGTTTTAAAAAGTATTTTTTCATCCTCACCCATTATCTCTTTTCAAAACAACCTTGACCATCCAAATCCCTTGAATCTTAGCCCTTTCAAGTGCATCAATCACAACAGGCTACTTGAAGGCCTCCTTCCAACCCTCTCAACCAACCTCGACCATTGATCCATTAGATTAATCACAACCCTTGATCAATCATCCTCCCAATCTATAAATAGACCATCTTGCAAGCTATTTTCATAAGTTTCCTTGGACACAAAGTCATGTCAATTTGAGCATCTACGTCATCATCATCTCTCAAGCATAAATCCATTGGAGCACAACTACACACATCTTGTGTGTGCAACAAATAGTCGTGGGTGAGATAACTAATTCTTTCTTTTGCCTTTTTGTTCGATCCTTTAGCTTGACTAGAAGTGACATTAGGAATAGAATAGGATTTCAGATGCATGTTTGAGTCCTTGTTTTATGTTCCACATCCTATTGTCCATAAATGCATTTCACTATACACAACTAAAAAACTAACTCCCTAGAAGATGATTGTGCATACTCTACAAACACTAGTCACAATACTCTAACAACACTAAATTTTTATTGAAATAATGCCATTGGCTTGATTATGTGTAATATATAAGCTTACTTTGAACAAAACAATACAACTAGGGTATGAAAGAGCAATTTCATTTGTAGTGTGTTAATCTAGTAACCATTATGTCTATAATCCTAGTGTTGCATCAACAATGGATTAAGAAGATAACTCTATTATTACTACTCTTAGGGTATGTGTAGGGAAATGGGGGACCAAAAAGGGGTCTTAAGTGGTCATTTTTTTTAAATCAATAAAAATGATCTTGGATGAGAAATTGAAGATAGTTATGTTCAAAATTTGAAGATGTAACAAAAATAAGAGTTGTAGTGCTTTGAATCTACTTTCTATTTTTTTAATTTTTTTTTTTGAAAATAGTGGATATTAAGGGCTTAAAATGGGCGGCGGAGGGGCACACAAAGTGCACTGGTTTTTATTAAAAAATAATAATATAGTGTCTTGTGTGGCCCCCCTAAAATGTTCTAACTTTTTTTTAGTATTTCAAAACTTGCTTTGGTGAAAACTTAGCTATCACCATGCAATTTATGCTCATTTTTTTGCTAAATTTTTAATGAATATATGCTTGTTAACTAATTTTTAAAGTGGACACATCCTGAAAGACAAAAAATTGAGTGCGTGCCCCCTTAATTTTTTTGAAAACTAATCAAAACTCTTTTTTTTTAACATGTAAAGAATAGAGTCTAGTTTGTAAAAATCCAATTTGTTTCAAATTTTGATGAACGAGTAAAAAATGAAACCAAAAATATCATACGTAGCTTTTTGACAAAAAAATAGAGACACTAGCAAAAAAATTAAAGATCAAAACCTTAACATATTCAAAATGTAAAAATATTACATGACTATAAAGCTAAGAGAGAACTCAATGTTATTGTGGTATTTTTAACTCGACATTGAAAGACGTGCAAACTTGATAGAGAACAAGCTTGAGATTGTATCCTTTTTTGAGAAATTGTAAAATTCACGTTTATGGACGTTGACATGTCAATCCAACCATTGGATCTGCCTAAGGAAAATCCAACCATAAGGGTGGGAAATTCTCAAAGTATGTAAGGGTAAGGGAAAAAAGATGGACCAAAAAGGGGTCTTAAGTGGCCACTTTTTAAAAAATAAATAAAGAAAGAAAGATTGACATTGGATGAGAAATTGAAGATAGTTACACTCAAAATTTAAGATGCAACTAAAAAAGATTTGTAGTGCTTTGAATCTACTTTCTAAACTATTTATTTTCTAAATGATAGATATTAAGGGATTGAAAAAGGGGGGCCACACAAATTGGTCACTTTTTTTCAAAAAAATAATAGTGTCTAGTATGCCCCCCCTAAAATGTTAACCATTTTTCCGTATTTCAAAAATCACTTCAGTGAGAAATTAGTTAACACCATGTAGTTTATGCTTGATTTTTCTTCTAATTTTTTAATGAATATATGATTTTTGTTTTTACCAATTTTCAAAGTGGACACATCTTGAAAAACAAAAATTGAGCATGTTCCCCACCTAAATTTTTTGAAAACCGATCGAAAGGAGGGTATCCATTAAAAGATGGTATATCATAAAGATGCATGGAAAAACTAATGGGATCCACTAAGAAGGGGAATAAGGATAATCATTAGCAAAACATGACACCTAGAGATAATAGTAGAGTAATCTATGAAGGCACATGATACATATTAGAAAGATGTATATTAATCATAACATGAATCAAACCATTAGCTAGCTCTATCCACAAAGGGATCACCAAATGCATGCATCGAAATAATAGACTAATTTATGGAAGCATAATATGTAGGTTGAAATTATCTACCACTAATTTTGCATCTTGATTACCTCTAAATGTGGATTTAAAGAAGGGGTATCATAAGGTAAAGAGTCATTAGCCACATCGAGAGAATATAAAGAACTATTTCTATGCCCATCACTAAATGTATATCATCAATAATACCATGAGTAAAATGATGAATGGGGATTAGCAATCTCATGTGAAGGTGGAATATATATATATATATATATATATTACTATAATTAGAATTCTAAAGGTAATATGAGAATGAGAGGCATAAGTAGGGAAAAGTAGGTGAAGAAAGGATGGGATTACTATCTATGTCAACATCACATGAAGGAATTTCACTAGATGCATAATCATAAGTTAAGTTGAAAGTATGATCAACATAGAAAGTAGAGGTGTTCAAAATTAATGTCATCATGCTTAGGCACAAGCACATCACTAGCAATAAAAAGAATGGATAAGGAGAAAGAATAGATATAACATAGACGGATAAAAAACAATGCTATGAATGATGAAAGATACATGCATGATGAAATAAAACATCCACAGAGGAAACACATCCATCCATTTTACTTGTGTAATTATTCATTTATTCAACTAGTCATTTATAGCAAATATAGATAATATTGGTAAAGAAATTTATATTAACCAAAAATTCATATAGGCATGTAATTTTATATGTTGGTAAAAGTACAATATATGTACAAGAAAGCCATATATGCATATATTCACATATCTATAATACAAAAACATATGTACAAAACTATCATATAGACATACGAAAAATGAACCTAATGTAATGAGTGAATGGAGAGGCATATGGTGATGGTTTCTTTTGAACCCATTGATTTTACCTCTTGTCTAATTTTTTTTGGAGCTCCACCTAATACAATAAAATTATAGTACATGTTAATATACAAAAAATGACATATAATAGAATAATCATTTATCATGATATCATAATCTTTTTGAAGTGATTTTTGCCTCTCTTCATTTGTAGGAGGGACGGGTTCATGAGATGGAGTTGTGAAGCCTTGTAGAGAGAATCCAAATACAAATTAAACTACAAATGAATATCATTAAAAATTTCATCAATAGATAGATACAAAAACAAACATAATATGAACTTTACTAATTAGACTCATACCTATGTCAAAGGAAACACATATAATAGTATAGTGGCATTGCCCACCTCCACTGTACTACAAATACTATAAGGCATTTGATCACATGTCAATAACTAAAAATGAATCAATGTTATTAAATTACCAAAATCTACCTAACATTATTTTACAAACATTTAATGATTAAAAACACTCAAGCTTACCTCAATGTAAGATGTATGACCACTCCAACTAACATGCCCTGATGTTGAATGCCCAACATTAATCCATTCAACATCCAATGTGACTTTAAAGATTACTAATTCATATAAGGTTAAACTATTTGTATGTACTATATTTATTATTTATTTGCTAAGTACATACATGTCAACTTGATATTATTGTGTAATTGGGAGCTAGAGGGTTGTTAGACATAGGGTTAACACTTAACCTTAAAATTTATTACAATAAATATAATAATTTAGTTAAATCTTATATTTAAAAATGAAATATAATAAATAGAATTTAACCAAATGTAACCTTATTCAAATTTACTATTAGCCTTGTGCATCCCAATCATCCTTAGAGCCATAATCCCAAAGAGATCCATAGTTTTATCATAAGAGGTTCAAGTCAAGAGTTGGAAATTCACCAACATCACCTTGCGCTAGAAGCTTAATGTGTTGTAAAAGGGTCTAAGTGAGTGAGGTGATGGAATGTAGGGTGTCGACCTCAACACCCTCCTTGACAACATAAGGATTGTGACATGTTCAATTTCTATCCTAGCAAGGTGCCTTGGTGTCTTGGTGTCTAGTTTTGGTGATGCAAGAGCATTCGGGTGAACATGCAATCTTGCATCAACCAAAAAAAATATTATTTTGGGAGATTGGTAAGGTTTCATGGAAAACCCTCTTTTGGACAGATTGTTAACTCCGTCCTGGATTTAATGCTGAAGATGTTTATTATCATATGCCATATGATTTTGGAGATTTAACTATTTCACGATTTACGCTAGTAGTTTGGTGAAACATTAAAATTTCAAGTTCCATGAGGTTTTATGCAAAATGACTTGGTGGGGGGTTTTCAGAGTGTTGAATTACACCTGTTTGCAAATTTCTGAAGGAATTCGAGCTATTGGTAAGCAATTAAATTAAAACTTGGTTTTGGTTTCGTACATTTATTTCATTGGCTTCGAGATGAAATTGACACTGACAAATGTTCCTAAGGTTCTCTCCTTTCTCCAAATCGAAGTGATCTGAACTTCGTCTCACACTAGGTATCATGTTTGCTTCTCCATCACGGAGAAATATTATCGATATTATCGGTTTTAAATAACGTAGATGGAAAAAGGTGAATGGATGTGAGAAGTTGGAAGTACAGGAATATGAAACAAAAGAGGTCATTAAATTATAGAGAGTACTTGCCATAGGGGAGAAGTGGGCGCAGCTAGAGAAGATGGGCGGTGGCGTAGGAGTGAAATTATGTAGAAACCCCCCCTCTCAGACCCGCACGGTGGGGGTAATGTTTGAGTTAGGGAGAATTCCAATCGATGAAGGTCTACACAGCCAAGAGAGCAAAGTAACAAAATAAAATTTAGGCTTGATTTAGCCAGCGCCTAAGGGAAAGAAAAGGCTCGCGAGGAGGATGTGAACAGGCAGAGAATATAGTAAACAATGTAGCAAATAACTTGACAAAAAACATCGATGTCAAGCATGATTGAGAGGGTGCGAGATTTTAGAAAAGAAGTGAAATGTTTGGGAAAATGTAGAAGGGTCGCACAAAACTGAGAGGATAAAAGTTGAAGTCTGAAGTAATACAATAGGGCAGCGCTAGAAAGTTATGAATATCAGACAGATTAAGAATATTGATGAGTGAGTGAGAGGTGGCATGCAGGAAGGGAGATGCGGGCTATGTTTGAAGGCAGGATACATAAGAATATTGAATGTAAATAAACCATTAAAGGATGAATGCAGATTATGTGAATGGGAGATGAAGAACAAATATGAAGCGAGTGTGTTCTTTGTAATCTATATTTTGGGATTTGGATGAGAAATGGATTGAGTGTTTTTCTTTCTTCATCAAATGATATCAAAGCTGGAGGTTCTGAGTGTGTGGACAGACTGTGATTGTGAGGTAATCCCCATCAAGACCTATGGGTGGAGAGGGAAGTAAGAAGAGGTTTTGGATGCATAAGTAGATTGCTGAATGTGAGGCAACTTATGATAGAACTTGTGGATCAAGGAAGCACGATTGAGGAGATCAAAGGTATCATTGCAGGTGTGTGAAGTCTTGAGTGGTTGAGAGTTGGAAAGCACAAAGAAAGTTGTTGTGGAAGTGACAGATTAGAGTAGATGAAGTGGGATCTTCGTGAGGATCCAGGTATAGAAGCAAGATAGATTGTAAGTTGTGCAGTGAGAAGAGGTTGCAAGGGCTGAGTTGCAGTGAAGACATGGAAGGGAAAAGAGAAAGTCGGAGGAGGTTGGACTATCAATGATGGAGTTTACTGTAGATTGTTCACGATCTTGAATGGTGATTCTATCACCTAAATCCACCTTTGTGAACCCATGCTCACAAATTTCTTACTCTGATGTAGGAGCATCCAAACGAATGCGCAATCCTGCATCAACCAAAAAAATATTATTTCAAAAGATTGGTAAGGTTTCATAGAAAATCCTTTTATGAGCAGATTTTTGACTTCGTCCTGGATTTAATGCCGAAGATGTCACTATTATATACCGTACGGTTTTGGAGATGTAACTGTTTGACAATTTGCACTGGTAGTTTGGTGAAACATTAAAATTTCAAGTTCCATGAGGTTGTATGCAAAATGACTGGGGGGCGGGGGTTTCAGAGTGTTGAATTACACCTGTCTACAAATTTTTGGAGGAATCTGAGCTACTGGTAAGCAATTATATTAAAACTCGGTTTTGGTTTTGTACATTCATTTCATAATCATTCGGATGAAGTTGGCATCGGCAATGTTCTTAAGGTTCTCTTCTTTTGAATTTCTCTAAATTGGAGTGGTTTGAACTTTGTCTCACTCTATCATGTTTGTTTCGCCATCACGAAGAAATATTATCGATATTAATGGTTTTAAATAACATTGATGTGAAAAGGCTAATGTGTGTGAGAAGTTGGAAGGACATGAATATGAAACGAAAGAGGAGTTCATTAAATTATAGAGTATTTGCCATAGAAGAGAAGGGTGCACAGCTAAAGAAGATAGGGGGCAACGTAGGAGTGAAATTATGAAGAAAACCCTACTCTCTGACCTGCGTCGTGGAGGCAATGTTTGAGTTAGGGAGAATTGCAATCGATGAAGGCCTGCGCAACAAAGAGAGCAAAGTAACAAAATAAAATTTAGGCCTGATTTAGCCAGCGCCTAAGGGAAAGAAAAGGCCCGTGAGGAGGATGTGATCAGGCATAGAATATAGTAAACAGTGCAACAAATAACTTGACAAAGAAATCGATGCCAAGAATGATGGAGAGGGCATGAATTTAAGAAAAGAAGTGAAATGTTTGGGTAGATGTAGAAGGGTCACACCAGATCGGAAGGATAAAAACTAAAGTCCGAAGTAATACAACAAGGGCAGTGCTGGAAAGTTATGAATATCAGACATATTAAGAGATTAAATATATAGGGGAATTCATAGAGAGATGGCGTGAGGAATGAGTGAGAAGTGGCACACAGGAAGGGAGATGTGGGTTGTGTTTGAAGGCAGGATACATAAGAATATTGAATGTAAATAAACCATTAAAGGATGAATGCAGATTATGTGAATGGGAGATGAAGACAAAATATGAAACAACTATGTTCTTTGAAAGAGTGAGCCGATGAGCCAATGAAGGAGATGGAGTGTTGCAGATTAGACCAGTGTAAGGATGGGATAACAATTAGACGAAAAAGAGGGGCAACAGAGCTACCCGAACATTATAATTGTATATTCCATGAAATCTGAATAAATGTATTTGATTGATTTTCAAATTTGACTAAGTTGTTGTTGTGCAATCTGGAATTAGTTGAAATTGACAAATTCATTTGTCAATTTAATTGTTATTGTTTACAGAGTTTTTATAATCTATATTTTGTGATTTGGATGAGAAATGGGTTGAGTGTGTTTTTCTCTCATCATTTGGGTACATTGTGCACCCACTCTATTCTATGGAAAGCCCCCACCTCTACCTTGGAACTCTCACATGCCAAATTAGTTTGGAATCTAGTTGAGGACAAACTTGCAATAGAATTTCCTAAAAAAGTATATCCTAACCTCATTGTTATTACATGGAGGATGGTTAAAAACCATCCACCACCTATCCCAAAAATAATTTTTTATCCCTTTATGGTGGCACTAATGGATAGGGAAAATCTTGCAAGTGTCATGTAGGGATGCATTAGTTTGTGGATCAATAAACAATGCACACCAGTCAAATTTCAATATTTTTTATTTTATTATTTCATAGGATAATTTATCAGCATAATTTCATCTTACTTTTGCCCTCTTACTTAACCAAGTGTTAATTTTTCCACTCATGGAATCTAGATGTGAGATATGATAGATTCTAGCGAAGTGGCGAGGGTAGACCGATGGGAGTTGTTCTTGATGAATCTCTCGGCTTTTCAATTATTGTCTCGAGTTCTTTCTCATTGTTTTTTATTTTCCTTAATATGTTTTCTTACATCTCGGGAGGATGTGAAGGCATTGTCGGAGGGGTTTGTTGCGGTTGTTCTTCACTAGGTTTTTTATGAATTGGTGAATGAGGGTTCTCATCACCTAGTGTGGGATTTTGAATTCTTGGAAATTAAACAAAATTGACTCAAAATTATTTATAACTAGCTATTTAATCAAAATTTTACACTAAAAATGAAGAAAACTTACCTCCTCAACCTTGGGGATGTTATGGAAGCATTTTGGTGATGATCCAACAATAAATTGACAGTGATATAGTGATTTCACAACACGCGAATGTGCTCCTAAAATGTTGTAGTCCATTATGTTGTAGGTGATAGGTCAAGTTCAAATGAGCTCAAACTCTTGTAGTTTTCTTTTTATGTTAAACGAAATGCGATCATGTTATAACATACTCACGTTATGTCTTATATGAGGCCAAAAGTGGTGTGGCTAGTTTTAAGTCTCCCATCCTTTTGCATTTAACCCTTAGTAGTATTTACTTAATAGTTAAATTAGTTTATGAAAATATTAATATTTAGATTTAAAATGAATTAAGAAAAATAAACAGGGCACATATCTAGCAAGATACTAATGCTCCTATAGAGAAAATGTAATTGGGTAAAAAACTCTAGGAAGGGTGTGCAACTAGCATCCCATTCACAAGTACTAGAGCTATTACATAAAAGTAGAATAAAATAAAATGTCCAACTAGAGCTATCTTAATAATTCTAAGTCTCTCACATATCTTTCCTTGTGAATTACAAACCCTACACTTCTCTTTGTTCGCTTTGAACTTGCATAGAGAGTCTCTTCTTGAATCAATTATCTCATTTTCCACCTAATTTTTTACCATGTATTCTTCCATTCATTCTTAGCATGTAAGATAAATTATTACTTGAATAATGTCTCCCCATGGAATTTAAATGGTTGCTAATGATAATTGCCAAATTTTTCCCATAAGAACAACCCCTTCCCTATCAATACAACTCTCGTCAAATTCTTAATGACCACCAACATACATGAAGGAACATTACCTATTATAGAATCTTAATTTCCAAGACCCTAGGAAAGAAAGAGTAGCTCACCAAATAAGACAAATGATTACTACCTTGATTGACACCCCCAAACCATAAAATGAAACACACACAACCCAAAAAATAATCAACTTTTCTTGGGTAAGGAACAAAGATGTTGGAGAATATAGTAGTCATTTATTAAATATTGTAAACCATCATTATCAAGATAGGCAATTTTTTCAATGAACATTATATTGCCCAAATATAATATTGAGAAAGCATGGATATTGCTCATTGATTCCACATACACCATGATGATATTTTAGACCATTCCCAAGATGCCCATAGACTAAACTTCCAAAAATACTCATTGTCCATCCTTTCCAACACTTGCAAAATTGTTGACGGTAATAAGAATTACTTATAATAGTGATACCATGAGAATAATGACATCCAAATAACCCAAACAAGGTTAGTAATAACTCCTTGAAAAATCCAATGTTGTTTGGATCAAAAGTGTAACACTTGCAAACTATTATAAAATAACTACAACATAGTGGACACTTGGAATATGTTAACTAAACACTTGTAGAACTATTAAAAGTGATTGCACTTGTAAGTGGCCCTACAACATATGCTTGCCTACAAAAAATTTCAATCCAAACATCTCAACCAAATTTTGGATCACATGAAGTGTGGAAGGTGAGTAAAGAATTAAAAAAATGCTTTGCAATTTTTTTTATATTAGTTTACATTTGTTCAAAAAGTGTTTTTCTCACAAGTTACATAGAGGTTGAGACAATGTAAAAATATTAATATTTCCTTGTGTTTTGAGCTGCAAGATAAATATTTCTAGGTAGAAATGTCTAGACTCCAAGATTTTGGCACTAGATTTAACATTTAGCATTCCAAGAAGAGACTACTAGACTCTCAAAGAAGAGAGGATTGGAGACATCATTTGGGCTTAGAATCAAACATCATTACATGATTTCTTGGTGTTTCTTAGATAATTTCAAACACTATTAAATCAATTTGTAGCATCAAACATTGTCACCCTTGACAATTTCACACTAGGTTTAGCTCCCTCCTATGTGCTTTGACCTAGTTATGCATTTAATTACCCATTTCATGAATATCTTCAGAAAAAAAAATGAAAATGAAAATGAGTATTTAATAGTTTTCCCCCGATGTTTAAGGCCCCAAAAAAGATGGGTCTGGACTAGGGCACACAACGCCCTTGTCCAACCCTTTTTGGCTTAAATTTAAATATGTCGATGTCAATATTTTATTATTTGAAATTCCAAATTCATTGTTGGCTATAGATATTTAATTTTTGGGAAATTAGAAGAATTTCATATAATTACAAGTCATTTTCACCATTTGAAATCGTATAAAATTCATTGAGAAAATTGAAGATCCTAAAATCAGTCAAGACAATTCAAGGACAAAATTAGCAACATTATTACAACACTTTCATTAGTCAAGATCAAGCTTGCAAGACATCAAGAAGAATGAAGAAAATTATGCAAGAAGCTATTATGATCAATCATGCCAAATTATGAAGATGTATTGAGTTATCCTCTACATGCTATCTACAACAATCTACTATGTTTTTGGAACTAACCTTTTGTAGGTCTATCAAGCAATCAAGGCATCCATCAATCAACATTTGTGAAAAATTGTGGTGTGACATCACTTCATCAAGGATTTCACATCAAGGTAACATTATCATTTATCATTTATCATTTCATTCAATTATTGTTTTAGCTTATGCCCGACCTAGGGTATGCCCTCTTGATCATCACTATTTGTTGTATGTAGAGGCAAAAAAACCAAAATGAGGTTTGAATTAGGCAAGCCCCTATGCAAAACAACCTTTCCCCCCTTTTCATGTGTGCAAGTCAAATCTAGGAGTTTTAGTAGAAGACACTTCCAAAAAACATAGAGTAGATTGTAACCTACATATTAGAATTTGTAGATCCGAAAAAGGAGGAAGCCAATCTAGGGTGTCCCACGCTGGGTTGTCCTTGCAAATCAATTTCAAATGAAAAAGGAAGAAGCCAATCTAGGGCGCCCCACATCGGGATGCCCTTGCAAATCAACTTCAAATTTTTGTCATAGGTTCCCCTTTGTATCTCAGTTTTAGATTTGAAGCTTTTTTGTTCCTTTCTATTTTTGTCTATGTGATAAATTACATTTTTCAGATATAGGGTTACATGTCAAATAAGCTTACTAAAACACACATTAAATTTATCAATCATATGTTTACACACACCAAAATAAACACAAGACACTAGGAGATTGGCTCTCCATTGTGGTAGCAAGCTAATCATCAACCCTAGTTGGTTTTGTGTCCAAATGTGATGTTAAGTGAAAAGAAGCTAATCCTAGTTGGATCTAGAATCACTTTTCATATATCACATTTTAAATAGTCAAATTAAATCAATTAAACCATATTAAATTCAATCAATTTACAAATCAACAAAAGAACCAGATCCATGGTAGATTGGCTCTCCTTTTAGGTTGTTATCCAATCTCATACCCTTGTTGATTTAACTTCTAATATTAATTTGAAAAAAGGATTGAACTTAATGATCTACACACTAGGTCTAGGATCCCTTTTTCAATTAAACACAATCTAAATAGGGTTGATTGTGATCAAGATAAGACATAGTTTCCCTCTCTTGATTGATAGTGAATTCTACATGTAGAGTCATCAATGGACTCAAGCTCCCAAGATTACTTGTAACACAAAAATATTCCTTCCACATGAGAGTAGCAATAGAAAAATACTTCTTGATTACAGGAACACCAGATTATGATTAAAACCATTATGATTACATGGATTCAAATGTATATATTGTAACGAAAGTTAGATGCGGAAGCAACTCTCCTAATGTCAAAACCTCAGGGAAGAATGCAGAGATACCTTTTCAATTTTACAATTACAGTCCAATTAAGATGCACTTGAAAGAGATAACAAAAACAGAGAAATAGACAAACACAAATGAACACCGGATATACGTGGGAAAACCCTTACAAGAGAAAAACCCACCACACCAAGAGAAGTCACTTTGTATTACAGTAATAAAGAGTACAAACAGAGTTCTGACTTATCTTCTGATGTCAATTTACAGTAGCATTCACCATGAACAACCTTGTTACAGAACACTCACGTTACAATCTTCACAGAATAGAATTCATTCACTGATCATACAACCACACAGCAATCCATCGATCCATCGAACCCATCACAATCTGAAATCACTGAGTATATCCATGTCGCCCCTGTTTGTCGAGCTTCCTCTCAATAATGGCCACAACAGTTCAACTGCTAGCAGTTCCCATTTGCCTTCTCTGATTGGTCAAAGACTCACCACGTAGGATGGTCTTTTCTCGGTCAAAGTGATCAACCTATGTTGGCATGTCGGTGAGACACAAAAAGTGTCTCCCCGATGCTCAAAGGCTTCATTGTTGATATCGGCGTAGGTTCCAACAGTTGGCAAGACAATATAGCGAACACCACGAGTCATACCGAATCCAATGATATTCATTTCATTCCTATCGGCAAGAGTTTCCTCATTGGCAAGACTCATACCAATGTTCACAAGTCACATCGACCTCAACATTGCCATCAACAAGACTTACCGCTCGCCAAGAGGTTACACCGAGACTTCTTATGTTACACCGAAGCATCCGACAGTTGGCAAGACATACTGCTATTGCCAAGACATCACAGCGAATACTTCATGTCACCTCGAGGACCATTTACTATTGGCGAGACACTCCATCAATCGCTAAGACTTCATACCGAAGTCTTTGTGTCATCGCAAAGACTCCAAGTGTATCCCTGTCGGCGAGACCTTCATTGGTCGCTGGGACTTCATACCGAAGCCTCCACCTTCGGAAAGACTTCAATTAGTTATTGAGAGTTCTTCCCGAGTGAATACTGTCGGTGAGACATTCCTATCGGTAAGACTTCTTACTGAACACCCAAGACTCTCCCCGAAGGCTTCAATAGAAAACGTTGTTGATGAGACATTCGTTCATCGTTGAGAGCTCATAGCGAACATCCAAGACTCTCCCCAATATCTGATAAACACCAACCATCAGTAAGAGATTTCCACTCGGTAGGAGGTCATACCGAACACAATAGGTCATAGTGA
Source organism: Sequoia sempervirens (assembly GCA_007258455.2). Taxonomy (NCBI): domain Eukaryota; kingdom Viridiplantae; phylum Streptophyta; class Pinopsida; order Cupressales; family Cupressaceae; genus Sequoia; species Sequoia sempervirens. The sequence goes on from VDFB02275618.1 coordinate 39,406, forward strand.
TAGGATCATTCGGTGAGACTAAAGCAAGGTCACAACGACCTGAACTGTTTAACAAGATTCCAACTGCTAGTCGACCAGACACGAAGCATGTCACACCGACTTGTCTCTCTTAGAGGTTTCAGCCTATGGGATTGAGGCATATATTTCCAACATATATGGTGCCTTACTTATATAGGCAAGGTTGAGAGACAAGACTATACAAGATTGTGACAAGTCTCTTAATCCTATACAATGTGACAACTAGAGATAAGATAAGATCACATGACAACTAAGGACTTCTAGAAATATTCCTAGTTTCTTAAGTAAACTTAACATGTGAAAATTTATGAATAGGATCTACTAAGTGATCTAATTAGGTAAAATACCTTGTTCACACCAACACCCCTCCTCCCCCCTTAAGTGCAAGTTAGGGAGAAGCAAAAAAATATAAATGATGGCTCTTGACTATTAGGCCATGTTAGGTACCCATGTACAAATACAATTCTCACAAATGAGGGAAAGGAGAAAACCCAGCGGGAAAAACTTCTCTCCAAAAGAGAAAATAGTAAAGTGAACTGAAGGTGTCAATATGACCCCCCAAGGCTACTTATCGTCAATTTAAAATCAATGGAACCCATATAAAAGGGAAATAAAGAGACTATGTAGGCCCCCACAAGGGAATATAGGATTATTTTGATCTCCATAGATCTCCCAAATTTTGGTCCAAAGTGTGTGTGGGCACCTGATTCCTGAGAACTTATAGTAGGTATTCAAAAATATGCTAGCACTAATGTTTGTACCAATAAATTCTATGGTGATAATTTTTATCACCCCAAATTGATTTCTTCCAAGGTGTATCTGGCTCAAGGATAAGTCCATAACCAGGAGGTAAAAGACTAAGCTACCTACAATGTCTTAAGATGCCTTTTTCCAGGACTCATAATTATCCTTTTCCATAATAATAACATAAGGATGAGTTGAATAGCCCATGATTATTACAATAATACACTTTAGGTGATCCAACAATATTGGTTTACAATTCTCTTCATGAGAAAAAAATTCAAAAATGTTTCGAAGAATTTTTTTTTTGGTTTTTAGGGGTTATTTCCGAGAGAGGGTTCCATGGAATCAAGGGCTCGCCAGGCCCCCATGGTGCACAGTCATCACTGGCACTTTTTTAAGTAAAGACAAGAAAATTACGAGAGTTGGCTCAAACCCCGCCGCTCGAGAGGGGTCTAAGGGTCAGATTCAGACCCCGCACACCCTTCTCCTCTCCTCTGTGATTTTGCAGGTACTGCTGCTGAGGCTTGGGTTGGAGATGAAAATGAAATCAACTACGGACAATTGGATGATGGTATTCACAGAATAAGCTATCAAGTATAATTTTAATTATTTTGGTTTTATTATGTATTTTTAGTTTAATTGACATCTTTTTTCTTGAAAATCAAAGCTCTTTATTACTGCATTGGAAAAAATAGTAGAATATACATTTTTTTTGAAAATATACTTATGTGCTAGATATTGATGTCCTTGATCCAACAAAAAATAAAATTGAATTTTGATACATACAAAAAAAGTCATGTTGTATATGGTTTTCCTATGTCTAAATTGTAATTTGTTTGACTTCAAAACTTAATTAAGAAAAAAAATCCAATAAAACACTAGAAACCAAATGAAAGTGCTAGATATCATATTTAAAAATCTAAATTCAAAAATTAAATTTTATTCTTCATGAAAAAAAGTTATGTTGTTTACAATCTTATCACTCTTTAAAAATGGTGTTTACTGTTAAAAACTAGATTTCGAAGATGGAAAAAGAAATGCAATCTGATTCCAATTTTTTTTTTAAATATATTTAGAATCTAAAAAAAAAAGTCAAAAATCACTAGTTTGCATCATCTTCAAATTCCTCATGGTTTAGCAGCTATAGGGGCCCAAAAGTGAAGATTTAGTTAAAAAAGTTTAGTTAATGTCAAGTTTGGCCAAAAGGTGTAAACCACTATTGTGGAATCTCCACTTTCTTAGGTCTCAAAATCATTGCTCCAATTCCTAGAAAAAAATCTATGCACAAGGCCAAGGTTGTCAAAAGATGGGTAAAACAATTCATCAAAAAAATATTGGAGGTCTTTGAGCTAACTCAACAAGAGAGGGTTTTGTTTTCTACACTTTGAACTTAGCTTAAACTTGGGAGGGTATTCCCATGGGTATATTTTAATAGGTATTAAAACAATAATAAAATAGGTGACAACCAAACCCAACCTATTTACTCAACGCCAAAGATTATCATTGGACTAAGCAAACTAGCTATCTTTAACTCATATATAGCTAATATAACACCTTGGAAACTAATGAAAGGCGGGGTAAGTTCCATGATTCATAAAAAAATGGTTTTCTTTACTCCCTATAAACAATGATATCATGAACTCACAAAAAGGAATTAAAAATAACTAATTTAATTATTTTTTTTTTGTGTATGGGTGACTGCAATACATATAAGATACTGGTGCCTACTCCTAGGAAATAGAGTCATGATCAACAAGGAGGAAAGACAAAAGGGAAAAGATAGGTTGAAGGGACTCTACTTACTTGAAGCATCAATAAATATCATTCAGAGTTTCATCTACTTAGTTATTTATTACTGTACTATCCAAATCCACATGCAACCATATAACATAGCTATCATAAATTGTGTAACAAATTTAGAATTTTGTCATATTCCTCTAATAATTATTATATTCACAACAATAAATGTGTTGAATAAAATATTCTAGAATGGTACTTTCTCTAAGTTTTTACATATAGTGCATACCAATATAACTAACCATGCCACTACCAAATATCCCATTGCATGTCTACAAAATTAGGAAATAATCATGAGGACATGATCTTAAATCTCCTCAAGAAAGATCATATAGTTAAATGAACATAACTTGCTCTTAAAAGAACTTGTATCATTCCAAAGGTCTAATCTAGAATCAAGAGTTTTCATGACACAATACCAATCACCCTCTTAAAGAAAGAAACAATTATCAAAATTTATAAGTCATAACCAACACCTCAACCAAAGACTCAAAGAATTATCCATAGTCAAAAGATGCCAACATCTCCAAATCATATGAATATGTCATCTCATATTGATGAAACTCAAGATGAAAAATAACTCTCACAAGATACAAGAAACATGATCCAAGAGCTCCTCCATAACACAAAAAAATGCTAAAGAATATCATCCAACATTCCCTAAATATCCCACTAAAATGTGATATCAAGTTGCACATAACATAATGATAGCCATCTCCTAATTAAAGGTCATCCATGAATCCCTTACAATAAAAAAGCTAAATAGATGATATTTGTACAAACATAATGACTAAAATTCTCATAAAATTTAAGCCCTAGGTGTAACATTTATGATGATTGAAAACAATGATCAAAGGTTGGGTGTGATAGGTATAATGGTTGGAAACCCTAATTTTTAGCATATCAAAAGCTTAATAGCAATAACATTAGAATCTCCTTAAAACCAACAAATCAATAGTTCTATGATCATTCTAGGAGTAGGAATGATGATTGGAAACAACCAATTAATCACTAAAATCCTCACAAATAGTAACAATATCTAAAACCCCTTCAAAATCAACAAATCTAGCCCTTTTACACTATATCTCCATTGTAGCAACACTATAGCAACTAAAAATGACTTTGAATCCCTAATAAAAATTTAACACATTAGCATAATTATGTTTCCCGAGTGTAATCCTCTCTAATGTATGATAGAGTTTTCATCTTCAAATCCCAATATAGAATCCAGAAGAGTTTTTTTGCTATAGATCTCTCATGCCAAGTTTTTTTTGTCCTTGAATACTTCAAACTCCGAACAAAAAAATAATAATTAGATTCCTTGATTTGAGTCTTAACCTCTCCTTTATAGGTTCCCACTTTAGGCCTTCTATTTTATTTATTTTTTAGTTTAATTTAGCTTTTCCTTCCAAGTATTTAAAATCAATTTTTAAATTATAGAAGGCAAATTTTAAATTACATAATGAAAGTGTTAAAACATAAATTATATATATGGCATTGGCTTTATAATAATAATTAAGTTACCCTTATGAAAATAAAGTGATTGGACCCACTTAAAATATTATTATTATTTCCCTTACTTTATCTCTTAGAACATGGGAAATATAATAGGCCATGGGTCTTCAATTATCTCTTTTTACTCTTTAGAAGAGGACATGACCGGAAAAAGGAGTTTAAACACTAGTGATGCTTTATTCCCTTGACTTATCCATTACTCTCCAACATCAACTAGAAATTTTGAATGTGACAAGGAAGAAATATGTTATAGGGTAGAGGGGTGAGTAGTCATGCAAGCTATCTTTGCAATCATGTAGTCATTACATGAAATATCATATGACCTCTACTTTTTTATAGAAATTTAACATAAATTCTTATCTATCTACAACTAGGGTTTGGAGGTGTGAATCATCACACAAATTTCCATATTAACATGTAGTGAGAAGTGTCCTTAAAATACATTTCAAAAGATTTTATCAAAATTTAACCATGAGATCACTAGCAGTTGAACATTAAAATACCATTTTTTGTTATAAGAATTTTATATTTTTCTTCCAAGTATAACTTTTTTTATTGAGGAGTAAATGCTTTTGACTTGTCCAGCTATGAATCGGTGAGGTCACAAACGAGGGACATCATCCCCAATATAAACTCTCAACACTTACACCCCAATGAGGTTTGAACCTTGATGACAAGAATAACAACACAACAACTTAACCATCACATCATGCCACTATTGGCTTCCAAGTATAACTTATCTAACACCTAGATTAGCCAAAAAAAAAGTAATAACATGCTATATCTTACCCTTATATTTTATATAGAAGATCCAATAATTGAACATATAAACATATTTATGTTAAAAAATAACATATTTTTATTTACAAAATGATAAGTATAAATAACACAAATGATCATAAACCTATTTTAATTATGTGCTATATTTTACATTTCATCTTATAATTTTTTCCATCCTCTAAAAGATTAGTGCCTAATCCCAATTGTTACACTCTAAAATAAAAATTACTAATACCTACCCCTAAATTACTACACCC